>WSXT02159171.1:0-10097 GCA_011762715.2 Neuroterus valhalla | reverse complement strand
CTGAAGGCGTTCCTTTTTTCAAAGATGTCAAAAATGTACGTTTTTTCAGTTTCCAAAAAAGTACCAGAAATAACCGATAACCTCAATATCATTTAACATCTGAAGAGGATGAAAAAAAAGACCCTTTTTAAGTGGCTATCGAGATAACTATCAAAAATGCCAAAAATATAGTAGAAGCAGGGAATTAGGGATGGCAACTACCGATAACTATTGGTAGTTTCGTAAAAGTTAACGATAACTATTGATAAGATATCGGTAACTTCCCCCACTCTCATCCAAGAACGGGGTTTTAAAATTAGTTGAACCGCCAGGATAAATTTCTTGACTCAGTCCAATATTTTCATTGAATTTTTTGAAATTTGATACTATCGTTGAACAATTATTCAGACTCAAAACTATCGATAGTTAGTGATATCTCAAGTTATCGATAGTTATTGATAGTTTTTCCATCCCTACAAGGAATAATAATCCTGGTTACCATGGTTACCCATAAGAGCCGTGTGGGTTAAATCCTGGAATACTTTTCGTGTTCTGTCAGTAATTGTATCGTTCAGTATCGTTTGTATCAATTTCATCACTGTCAATGTGCAACAGAATGAGTAGCTACTAAATAAATATTTTATTCGAATGTTTGGACAAATCATCGCTTCAAGTGCCCACTGCGTTGTCCTCAAGCACATCATACAAATGTCTGTGTTGTTTTATACATACTTTACTTTGTATAATATTTTTTCCAGGCATGAATTTTCTAAAGGACAAGAACAATATAAAAAATTAAATGAGAAACAAAAAGAAATCGCAGATATCATTCTAGAAGTTTTTAATGATAAAGATAATCATGAAAAATGGTTTTACATCGACGGACCAGGAGGATCGGGAAAAACGTTTACACAACATTATACTACTTGCTTAAAGGAAAAGCAAAAGTCAGCAACACAATGGCGTTCACTGGCATTGCTGTAATTTTACTTCCAGAGAGAAAAACTGTCCACAAAACTTTCGGACTCACTGTCCCTCTATTTTTGTATTCTTCTTACAATATCAAAGCTCAATCAAAGGAAGGAATTCAATTGAAAAATACAGATGTGTTTATTTGGGAGGAAGCACCAATGGCTCCAAGATCTGCTCTTGAAGTTATGGATCGAACCTTGCGTGATTTTATGGAAAATAATTTACTATTCGGTGGTAAAGTCATTATTCTGGGTGACGATTTCAGACAATTGTTGCCAGTAGAAGAACATGCAACCCGAACTGAAACTGTAAATTTATCGATAAAATACAGTTCAGTTTGGTCACATTTCAAAATACATCATTTGACAGTAAACATGAGAGCTTTGCCGGCAGAACGAGATTTTTCACAATTTCTTCTTGATATGGGGAACGGCAATTTTAATGATGCCGCGGAGAACATTGAAGTCCCAGAAAAATATATTGCAAATATCGATTCTGAAATTGTTGAAGATACATATGAAAACATGATCAGAATGAGAAAATACAGACACCCTGCAAAGCATGCCATTTTGTCGGCAAGGAATGCTGATGTTGATGAAATTAATCAGCGACTTGTAAATATGCTTAATGCAAAATCAGAAAAGGTTTTCACCAGTATTGATAGCACAGGAATCACTGGAGATTAAGAAGATATTATTCATGAAGGTATTTTACCTGAATATTTGAATACGTTGTACCCACCAAGTTTACCATTACACGAATTGCGTCTTCGACAGTATTCTGTAATAATGCTCATAAGAAACTTAAGCATAAGCGAAGGTTTATGTAATGGAATAAGGCTGCTAATTTTGGAATTGCCAAATTCTGTTTTAAAATGTGAAATACTAAGTTGTAGTAGGTCTGGAGAAATTGTATTCATTTGCAGAGTAACACTCAACTGTGAAAACACATATCTTTTTCTTATTCAGAAGAAGACAATTTCCGACCAAATTGGCTTCTGCTATGACGATAAAGAAATTGCAAAGCCAAACGTTTGATGTAATAGGAATAGATTCAGAGAAAGACGTTTTCAATCATAGTCATCTATACGTTGTTTCCTCCAGAGTGCGATCGTGGGATTCATTGAAAGTTGATGTAGATAATGATAGTTATTTTCCAGACCGTATGCGAATTAAAAATCATGTCTCCAAAGAAATTTTCATCTAATAATATACCTGAATATTTATGCTATTAAAGTATTTATAAATACTCCCCATATTTAATGATATTGATCATAAATATAGAGTTAAAAAAACTTTGTATCTGTGATGATGATCTCAAATGATATGAAATCTGGAATCCCAACTAGAACATCCGCACGCTTCGCGCGCGGCATGTTCTAGTATATGTATATATAATAATATATTATTATAAGGACGTTATAAGGACGATATATTTTACTACTGTTCTCGCTGACCAAATCCATACAATTCTTTTGATCTTGTAATAATTACAACCACAGCATACAATTTACTCTTGAAAATGAAACTGCAGATTACTCAATCAGCTTTCTAGATGTACTTATAAAAAGAATTGATAAACACTTGATAACAGATTGGCATCAAAAACCTACAGCTTCAAGTCATTGGAAAAATTACCTCTCTCATCATCCACACCAATGCACAGTTAATGTTATCAACAATTTTGTGACCGAGAAAGAACATTAGCCTACAAAGACTCACACGAGGAAAATTTCCAATGGATTGATACCATTTTATTTTATGTGACATGCGATGAAAAAAAGACACTTTGGGGCAAAAAGCGAAATTGAGATTTAACTAATTCCTACTATTTTTTAATGTTCTATCGAACTCAACAATCAGAATGCAAATATTGTTATCAATTACTTAGTTATAATGCAGCAGAAATGACGGTGCAGAGCTCGACGAGGAAAATGACTCTCACTTTTCGGCTCGCCGTGAACATTTCTCGGTTCGAAACTAAGCTCCCTTTTCTCATCCCATGTCACATATAATAATTATCCTTTTAATACCTTCACGATGATCCATTCTGATGAAATAAGGTATTTCGGGTTCCGATCGTGTACAAAAAACTACAAAATTTGTCGACGTTTCGCGAACGTTGCAGCTCGCATCTTCTGGTCTGGCCTAAAACTGAGGTTTTTTAGGTTGTGGTGTCATTATATATGCTCACAACGATGCCTGTGATTGGTAGAGGAATCTAGTGTGGGAATTGGTGGAATCTGATTGGTCAATCAGTTAAACCGGGAGAACGGAAAGCCGAATTGGATTGGTATTAAATCCATTGTCCCTATTCATATTATTAATTCGCAAAACAATTACACAATTACGCAAACAAACAAATCGATAGAGCAATCAGAAAATACACTAGAAAAAACAAGTTAACACGACCAACTATAGAAAGAGAGAGGAAAGCCACCACCACCCTACCCTACATCCATGGTATCACAGAACAAATAGGTAGAATCCTCAACAAACACAACATCCAAACCATATCCAAACCACTTGCAAAAATAGGGCAACTTCTCAACAATCCAAAAGACAAAAAAGCACCATTCAGCGATCCAGGAGTATATAAAATCCCGAGCTCCTGTGGCAAAGTCTATATTAGAGAAACCGGTAGAGCGGTGAGCCAACGCATAAAGGAATATAAGAGTAAAGTCAGGCTGAAACATTTCACGCAATCAGCACTAGCTGAGCATCACATCGAAACAGGATACAGCATTTCATATGACAAAGCAACCGTCATCGCAAAAACGAACAATATTTTCCCAAGGAGGCATAGAGAAGCAACCGAAATCTTAAAACACCCTAATAATATCAATAACGACAATGGATATTATACCAATCCAATTGGGCTTTTCGTTCTCCCGGTTCAACTGATTGACGAATCAGATTCCACCAATCCCCACACTGGAATTCTCGACCAATCACAGGCATCGTTGTGAGCATATATAATAACACCACAACCTAAAAAACCTCAGTTTCAGGCCAGTCCTGAAGATGCAAGCTGCAAGGTTCGCGAAACGTCGACAAATTTTGTAGTTTTTTGTACACGATCGAAACCCGAAATACCTTATTTCACACTACACTCGCAGGCACACAACAACCTCGCTACTTATCACTGTCATATGTTCATGGACTATCTAAAAAAATGGCCAGCATTCTCAAATCCTTTCACATAAAACCTGCTTCCCGCAATTTCAACGCTCACACACAAATTTTCAAATAAAAAAATCCTATACTCAAAAACGGACATTCCACTGTAGTTTAAAGGTAGGGAGAACAAAACGAAGCCTCCGCACACGCGTTGAGGAACACACTAAAGATGTATACAAACTACCTGAAAAATAGAAGACAATAACTAAAAATGCATGGCACGAAGATCACCGTTATGGTATTGGTGAAACTGCAATTTTAGAAACTGAAACTTATCACCACAAAAAACGAACAGTTTTAGAAATGGCCCACATTGAAAACAATCCCTCTGCAGTGAACTAAAGAACTGATACAGAACATTTTTCCACTTTTTTCATCCCCCTGTTAGAAAACAGCAAATTTTAATTGTTGAAAATACATCGAATTCAAAAACTGGACCATCCATTGAATAACCATTTTGAAATGATAGCAATTATTGTCTATTGACATTTAGTGAATCAATAATAATATACTTGGAATAAAAATAGAGAAAATTACTCAATTTTACGGAATTTGATTACATTTATTGGTTTTCCTTTTTTGAATGAAATAATTTGAAATGGAAGTCAGTTCATAAGTGACTTCCCTCACACTTATTGCCGTCCCTTACTGTGTTAAAAAAACCCTTACTCCACTGTCTCTAACATGGTCCGCTTTTCTGCCAGTAATATAAACTACATGAGCAAGAAAATTTCCTTCGGCTGCCCAAAAAGTAGAATTTTCTCTCATTTTTACTGAATAGTGACTGTCGAACTTCTTACTTTTCCTCTTCTCGAAAAAATTTGTATCTATCCAACATGGCAAAGATTTTCTACTACTTCTAATGGAGTTAGTTATATTACAGATAACACTTACTTTCTTTCTCTTTTTTTCTGAAGGGAAAAATTTTAAACAATAAAATGGAAGAAAACAAAATATTTTGTTATTTTGGAACTCAATTCAAAGAGAAAAAAATTTGTAATTCAATACACATATAATTTGGATATTAAAAATTATATGGAAATTAAAAAAAAGATCTGTATTTATACGTGAATTCCAGAAATGTACTTCGTTAGAATTTTCCAAGTATTATTAACTCATAAATGAATTTTATAGCTTTATATTACCACTATGATGTAAATCTCAGATACTACATATATTCACAAAAAAATTAAAATAACGTCCGCTAAAAAAATACTTAGTTTTTTTTATCTGACATCCAAAAAATACTGCAATTTATTATTTTCTTTGCCCTTCGTCATGAGTGACATATTGGGTCGTTCAAACGTTCGCCGCTTAACGCATTAATATGTACTGATTTAGTACATAGTTTGGCCACCGCAAGCACGCCACTGACTTCACGAGCGACAGCGACTCGCTCGTGAAGTCAGTACTAGCCAGACCGTCAGCGATAAACCAAGTTTTCCTCTCTGACCTCAACTGATCTATCTACCAGCAAACAAATTTTTTTCACTATTTTACTCTTACACATTGAAGTGAATTTTTCCTGCTTAACCTCTAACAAAGCAATAAGTTTTCGAAGCCACGACCTGGAGATTCCATAGATCTCCCACAAGGAGGTGATCCTGACCTTCCAACAACAGGTAATCCAGCCCCTGATTAGGCATTTTCTTTCAAATAATTAATAATTCCTGCCGATACAAGGTAGCTCCTGAGTTTTTCCTGCTTTCTTGCTTTAATTCTTTCTTTTCCTAGCCTACGGTTCTTTGACGAGAATCGAGGTTTATCTTCTCTTTCTTCCACTTTCCTACGGTCCTTGAACTAAAATCGAGGTTCTTCTTTTCTTTCTTTCATTTTCATATGGTTATAACGAGGATCGAGGTCCAACATCTTTTTGGACCTATCCTACGGTTCCTTAACGAGGATCGCGGTTCTTGTTCTCTTACATTCATATCCTACGGTTCTTTTACGAGAATCAAGGTTCTAATCATTTTTCTTTCTTTATCCTGCGGTTCTTTAACGAGGATGTATTAAAGTTATCCTTGTGTGTAGAAAGAGATCGAAGGAACTTTTTTCTTCGAAATTGAAACGAACTCGAAAATCGCAGGCTGAGCTGCAAGAGTTCGTGGAAACTTTCTTTCTCCAAAAATTGAACAATTCTGACTGACTCGCTCGAACCCATCTGCCGGGTTAGGCTCTTCACGGTTTTGTAGAATTTTTTTTTAGTTTTAGTACCATTAGGCCATAATCCTTTGCGGGGTAAGCGTAACTCATAAGGAGTTACGATTGGATGAGTTGGATACACGGGAGGACACCAGTCTCCCGCCAACATGCAAACAGCACGAGATGTTCCTGGAAGATTACCCATCCAAGAACAAACCGCGCCTAACGCTGCTTCACTCCAGCGATCGGACGGGAAATGGTTTCAAGCGTGGCATGGCCGTTGGCCGATTTGGATATCTTCATGGTTGAAACGTATTTTTTTTTTGTTGCACAATCAACTTTTTTTCTCCGTCTTATGTAACAGAATTGAATTGTTTCGATTATGAATTGAAAAGAATTTTGGTTTATATATCAACCATTACACTTTCCTTCTAAAACTCATAATTTTCGTCGAAAATTCAATCACTTGGTTTCAAGTACACTCACCGCTTGCCTGGGGGCCAGTATCGGGGGTTGTGGTCCTCAGGCGATAGCAATTAGAAATCCAGTTCGAACCAGATTTGAAGCGATGACTGACTAGGCGAAGGTAAACACTCAGGACGGTATGTATAGTCTCCAAACTGGTGCGTGAATACGTGCGTCGCAAGTCTCCAAGTAAGCAGCTTCTATACTACGCATTACGGTACTTCCTTCTCAAGGCTGATGGGCTGTCGTGCTGCGTCGTGCGTGGCTCGGGAGGAGAGAAAAATCACTCAAGCCTAAACAGCCGAGAAACTTGCCCTCTGCCGACAGGCGCCCAGGCAAGCGATGAGTATAGACTACTTTGTAAAAAGTTACCTTTCGTTTTGGATTAACAAGAACATTTAGATCTTTTGAAAAATTTAGAAATTGGGGAAATTTTAGGTCATGACAGATAAATTTCGCCGAAATTAGATATTTTTTACAGAAAGACTTATGTCTTTTAGAAAATTAACGAAATCCAACAATTCCCGGTTATCTGAGGGGAGTCTCACCGGAAATGGATGATCTTGAAGAGGCACAGTTGAGCCTTATGGAAAATTTACAAACTCGAACATTTGAAAATCAGAAACGATTCTAAATAAATTAATAAATTCGAACAATTGTAGGTTATTCTAAGAAGTTTTTGCCGGAATCAGATATTCAGAGAAAGTGAGGCCTTTTAGAAAATTCAACCAATTTTAGATTATCTACGGTAATTGAGCCCCTGGATGCAATAACTCGCCGAGCGCTCGAAAGCGCGTAAAAGTATTGTCCGCGCTGTGACGTGACGAGTCAAAATCAAAAGTCCGAATTTGGAAAAATGAAAAATACTGCTCGATAGCTTCTGAAATATGAATGCATGTTCCTGTTCAAACTTTTTTCGTAAACATTATAGTTTCCGTTGAAAAAAATAAAAACTGATGATTTTTTAATAAAAAAATCCATATTATTCAAAACTTACATCGCCACTGAACATTCATTTTCTAACGTATCAACATTTTCTTTCTTTACATTTGTTCAAGAAGGTCTAGCGTTGAATACAGTATCGAAAAATGTATCAAAAGTTAATATTAATTGAATGTTTTTTTAATCCAAATGAAAACCCACGTTTTTCCACGTTCGCGTTGAAAATGAATCGAGGGAATTTTCGTTTTCAACGGGGTTTTCACGCTTGTCATAATCTTAAGTGTATTGTTGGAGTTTTTGAAAAGTTTGAGCTCCCTTGAAGTATTCTTCATATAAAACCCAGCGGGTTGAACACAAACGCGCAGCGCGATGTGATTGTATTTTGCGCAGGCAAGCTCCGGAGTGTGTCGTACTAGCGAAAGTATTCAACCTTTTCGGAATCAGGAAATTACAAGTTACCAAAATTTTTAGTTGATAAATATAATATCAATTCGACGTAACCCTTAATACTTGACAAAGTTTTGATGAAAAAATATTGTTTACCATAAATAAAATGACCACAATCGTATCGACTATCAGCGATATTTATACATATTCATTTGAACTTAAACCATCATTTCTTTTTTACAGCTTTTTTGCCTCGTTTGTAGTTTTCGGCTATTTTTAGGTTTTCACAGATTTTTAGTTTTTTTTTCTCAATTGTCGACTTTTAAAAAAAAACATCAAAAAACTTTTTTTCGTCGTCACTCAGATATTCCATCAAAGATTTTACATCTGTCATTTTTTCGTTGCTTATCCCAATCGAATTTGCCAAAGGTGAGCACAGCAAATTTTCAAAAGTTACATCTGTTTCGGGAGCATGTTTTACAAATCTTTCAAACTGTAATCAGATTCTTTGAATATTTTGAATGGTAGATTTCTTGAGCTTTCAATTATTCGATAATATTCTTGATCAGTTTCTGTTGTCTCTGTTTTCTTTTTTTTGCCATATACACTCCAAAATTTGCATCACAGGGGCAGTGCGAATGGCCTTGGAGCATTCGATATTTGTAAACAAAAACAGATCGTGTAGAAGAAAAAAAATTTCTGTCGAAAGGGTGCATGGACAGTGTTATTCAGAAGCATTTGATTCAGATTTAATCATTACCACGTTATTTTTTAATCACTTTTTTTAAGACTAATTTTTTTGAGAAAAAAAAATCGTTTGGTAATCTGTTCCACCGAGAATGTAAAGAATTCAAGAAAAAATAGGAGAAACTAGAATCCTTGGATAAAAAGTGAAAAATAAGTTACCAGAAATAAGGTGCACCCCAATATTTTAAAACATTATTTCGAAATATTTAATACTTTTCAATATTAGTGCATATTATGGTATAATATTATTATTAACTGTATAATAATATTATTATACAGTGTAAAAGAGTTTGGACCTTTGATTCAGAAAATTGAAAAACCAACGAATTTGCACATCAGAGATGCGGTAGAAATCTTTTACTTTCTCAATAAAGAAATCGATGTTTTCTATGAATACGACGGACAATCTATAAAACATGTTCTCGAACCAGATGTAACTTTTAAAAATTTGCTGTGCTCACCTTTGGCAAATTCGATTGGAATAAGCAACGAAAAAATGACAGATGTAAAATTTTTGATGGAATATCTGAGTGACGATGGAAAAAAGTTTTTTGATGACTTTTTTGAAAAATTAAGAAAAAAAACGAAAAATCCGTGAAAACCTAGAAACAGCCAAAAACTACAAACGAGGCAAAGAAGCTGTAAGAAAAGCATGTATGGATGAAGTTTAAATAAATATTTATGAATATCGCTGATAATTGATACGATTGTGGTCATTTTATTTTTGGTAAACAATATTCTTTCATCAAAACGTTGTCAAGTATTAAGTGTTACGTCACATTGATATTATATTTATCAACTAAAAATTTTAGAAACTTGTAATTTCCAGATCAAATTTTTATTTTCCAAAAAGTTTTAATACTTTCGCTACTACGACACATTCCGGAGCTTGCCCGCTCGAAATTCAATCACATCGCGCTACGCGTTTGTGTTCAACCCGCTGGGTTTTATATAAAGAATAGTTCAAGGGAACTCAAACTTTCCAAAAAGTTTAACAAGACACTTAAGATCATGACATGCGTGAAAACCCCGTTGAAAACGGAAATTCCCTCGATACATTTTCAACGCGAACGTGAAAAAACATGGTTTTTTCATTCGGACTAAAAAAACATTCAATTAGTATTAACTTTTGATACATTTTTCGATACTGTATTCAACGCTAGACCTTCCTGAACAAATGTAAAAGAAGAAAATGTTGATACATTGAAAAATGAATGTTCAGTGGCGATGTAAGTTTTGAAAAACATGGATTTTTTTATTCAAAAATCATCAGTTTTTATTTTT
>WSXT02159160.1:0-10098 GCA_011762715.2 Neuroterus valhalla | reverse complement strand
GGCGCGCTGATACTTGCGAGCGAAGCGAGCTGCGCGCGATGAGAATGTGCCCGCGAAGCGGGCAGATTTTTTTATCTTGCCTTCATTTATTTTCGTGCTTTAAAAATCTTGCGTCTCAAAACTACATCGAATATATTTAATAAAGCCAGTAAATTCTTCCCTTGTTCACGTGGAACAAACGGTATAAACATTTCTCCACGCATTATTTACAAATCAAAATATTATGCCTTGTAATACGATTCAATCTTTTAATACATGGTAACACATATATATTTTAGAATTTAATTAACATTTTGGATAAATGTTGCAATGTTAGAGTCAGTATTGCAAAGGATATACCTGCATTTTCTTTCACAAATCAAAATATATAACATTAAAACCATTATATTTTTCATCATGTGGAACAGCTATGTGGAAAGTTCTGCAAAGTCCATTCTGACATTCAGAGTGCCAGAATATGAATTACACCAACTTTATTCCGAACAAATCTTCAAATCCTACCCATAAATTGCGAAGAAAAATCTAATTCAAAACTTGTGGTTTGTAGCATCTGTTAACTTACAATTAACTAAACCACGCATTGCAACACAACCACATCCTTCTGATAATTCAATAAACAGCAACACGGTGGTCACTAGGGTGGTCCTAAGAAATAATATTTAGAGGTGGCGCAAGACCCATGAAGTTAAACATGTATTTCCCATAAGAAAAAAAAAAAGTTTTTATAAATTTTATTCAGAATTCTCAATATTAGATGAATCGAGTTCGAAATTCACCATTTCTCTTCACAGTTAGTCACAGAATGCGAATAAAATATTACTCTTCAAATATCACCCGCATAAGTCTGTTTTATACGATCCCAAGAAACCCCCATAAGTGAAAAAATGGGTTTTTCGAGTTTTTGGCACTAATTATGATTTTTTGCAATTTTTTTAACACGGATTGTTTCAAATACATGAAATAATGCTTTATGCTAATAATTAGATGTTCATTTAAATTGTTTAAACAATTTATTATTGTTTTTAGCAACTTTCGCTTAGAAAAGGGTTACGAAGTCAAAGTTTTTCTCTGAATTTTTCAACTTATTTTCAACGTTTCAGTTAAAGCGAGGTAATTATCAATTAAAGTTACCAAGAATAGTTGTTTAAACAATTTGTTTTTAATTATAACAATATTCTCTCAGAATAATGCTACAAAGTTGCGGTTTTTTCGGACATTTTCATTTTTTTGCCACTTTTCATTCAAAGTTAGTAATTATTTAATTTAGCAAAAATAATTGCTTAAACAAATTGTAAATGTTTGTAACTATCTTCTCCTAGATTAATTCTACATTGTTGCAGTTTTTTCCTGAAATTTTTAAATGTTTATCACTTTTCAATTAGATTAAAGTAATAATTAATTCATGTCAAAAAATGATTATTTAAACAATTTATTATCATTGCTAATAATATTTCCTTTGCTTAATGATAGAAACTTGCGATTTTTTCTTAAATTTTCAACTTTAGGCACGCTTTTCAATTGAAGTGACTTAATATCTAATTTAATTTTACAAAACTAATTTATTGAACAAATTATTATTCTTTATGGCTCTTTCTTATACATTAAGGCTAAAAAGTTGCGGTTTTTTCTAAACACTCAAACTTTTTGTTCACTTTTCACTTAGTGAGGTAATAATTATTCAAACAATTTATTACCCTTAATAACCATTTTCACTCAGATAAGTGCTAGAAAGTTGTGGTTTTTTCTGAAATGTCTAACCTTGCACTGAATGAAATTTGAATGAAATTCAATTAGATTGAATTAGATGGATTTGATTTATTTGTTGCTTAAATAAGACTGTTATTTATTTAAAATGAAATTTTTTTTCAAATACCAACCATTCCATTTCTGACCGAAAATTTATATTTTTAGATCGAAAATTCAAATCTTTGATTGAAAGCTGAACTACTTCCTTGAAAATTCAATTTTTGCGTTGGAGATCCATAATTTTAGTAGAAAATTCGAAATTCAAATTTCACTGAATGAATTCATCTTTTTTGTTTTAATGAATTTTTTTAACATTGGGAAAAGAACAAGAATAATTAACTTAAAATAATACAATACTATTTAAAATATGATTCTCTGTAATGTTTATTTATTACTTGTTCACAACTAAAAAGGCAAAGCAAAGTTAAACATTTCAGAAAAAAATCGCAACTTTTTAGCACTAATCTAAGAGAAGATAGCCATAAACAAGAATATTTTGTTTAAACAATTAGTTTTGTTGAATGAATTGAATATTAACTCACTTCTAGGGAAAAGTGGGCAAAAAGTTAAAAATTTCAGAAAAAACCGCAAGTTTCCATCATTAGGCAAAGGAATTATTTTGAGCAATGATGATAAATTGTTTGAACAATTACTTTTTTAACATGAATTAATTATTGCTCTAATCTAATTGAAAAGTGATGAAACTTTCAAAATTTCACGTAGTATCAATCTAGAAGAAGATTAAACATTTACAATTTATTCAAACAATTATTGTTGCTAAATTAAATAGAATAATTACTAACTTCAAATGAAAAGTGGCCAAAAAAATTAAAATTTAAGAAAAGACCGCAACTTTGTAGCATTATTCTAAGAGAATTATGTTATAATTAGAAACAAATTTTTTAAACAACTATTCTTGGTAACTTTAATTGATAATTATCTCGCTTCAACTAAAACGTTAAAAATAAGTTGAAAAATTCAGAAAAAAACTTGACTTTTTAATCCTTTTCTAGAAGAAAGTTGCTAAAAACAATATTAAATTGTTTAAACGATTTAAATAAACATCTAATTATTAGTATAAAGTATTATTTCATGTATTTAAAACAATCCGTGTTAAAAAATTGCAAAAAATCATAATTAGCGCCAAAAACTCGAAAAACCCATTTTTTCACTTATGGGGGTTTTTTGGGACCGTATAAAACAGGCTTATGACGGTGATATTTGAAAAGTAATATTTTATTCGCATTCTGTGAGTAATTGTGAAGAAAAATAGTGAATTTCGAACTCGATTCACCTAACATTGAAAACTCTGAAGAGAATTTACAAAAACGTCTTTCTTTTCTTATGGGAAATACGTGTTAAACTTCATGAGGCTTGGGCCACCTCTAAATATTATTAAAATAAAAATGCGTCTATTTTTTTGTGGATTCGAACAAATTTCCGGGCGTTTTGCATAAATATTCGAGAAAAAATTTCTAATGCATGTTTGGACCACCCTAGTGGTCACTGATAAGTAATAATTGTAAAGTTGTATTATGAATAATTCATATTTTTTATTGTTGAATTCCGAAAGTTCCAATCTGAAATTATTCAATTTCAGGAGCATTTCAATTGAAAAACAATTCAATTCGAGTACGTTAAAGATAATCAAGACTTTTCATGAAATTCTCTGTGCTGGGAAATTGTCAAGAATAATCAGTGACGCTATATTTGACTAATACTAGCAGCCAATGTGATAAACATTATATTAAATACAATAATTATCTTTTATTTTGAAAGACTGATTTGCAATGGAGAAGTAATTAATACAAATATAATCAACCTCAAGGAATAGTGAAAAATCGTGAACATATTCTTACAGAAAAGGAATACTTATCAGAAAATATGTAGAATCAAAACAAATGTTCAATGATTGTCGACGTTGAGATTTTCCTAATATCATTTTTACAGTTCAAGTCACCTAATTCTTGTAAAAAAAAATCGTAGACTTTGAATTATATTCCTCCACTTCGATGTTTTTCATCTCAAAAAGATGTTTCAAATTTGAGTCAGTCCTATTGAATAGTGACATGAATGGCTTTTTCAATTGCCGTAATCTGCTGGCATCAATAGATGATTTCAATTGAATTCAGATACTTTCAAGGGGTGATAAAATATTCCATAAGATTCAAGGAGGAATCCTTAGATATCAAAGGATTACAAATTATAAACCTCGTTTACTGAACTTCACCCTCATTTTGGAATAGCCAAACACATATTTTTGAAATATCGGATTAGCGATAGAGAAGTAATCGGGATCATATACCCCAAATTCAAGCAGTGATAAAAAATGTGCAATCGTTCAGCATCATTTATCAATCTGTGTATTATGAAATTTCATTTCCCAAAATCCGCAAAGGAACTAATAAATCCCAAAGGAATAAATCCCGGCCTATGGTCCTCGTAATCTTGAGTGAGAGTGCCATATATATGGAGAGAAGGGGAAACTCAACTCGGCACTCCACGAATGCCCATGCAGTAGTGTGCTTCGTTCTTTCTCCTTTTATTTATTCTCCTCGACTGCACATCTGAAGCAACAGTAACAAACGGATAATTTTCCTGCTGATCAAATACACAGTGAACAACAATGAAACTTAAACTTTTAACGTGAGTAACATTTACCATTGAATTAGCAGTCAACCCCTTTGCTTAATATACAAGATACAATATAAAGGATTAACGAGCCAAGTGGAACGTTCTTAGATGACGGTATCAATTTCATGGGTAAGAAGTGAAAGGTGTTAATTAATTTGCACACATTGTGCCAATAAAGTAGGAGTATGATTTACTGCAGAAAATTTTTTTTTGAACGGAAAGATCCCTGAATTATTCAAGAAAATGTATGACTGGTGTTGTCAAATAATGTTGAGAAATTTGTGATTGCTTGAAAATTACAAGATTTATTCCTAAGGTCCTTGCATGACACATATTAAGTGGCATCTTTTGAAAAGAATAATTACTGTTCGTAATTATTGTTTAGTATTGTTGTTAGTCAATCGCATCTAAGGTCTATGCAGCATCTTTATTTTGCCAAGAATGGTGATCAGAATGAACGGGTTGAGAGTGAAAACATATGGCAAGGACGTGAAATGGAAAGTAGTTGGAGCAGAAAATTGTCACATAGAAATAACTAATGGTTGATGTTCAACCATCATGAGATCCTTATTGCTTATCAACCTTTCTCATCATCAATTAAAACATATTGCACAATGGATCAAACAGTAATTTTAGCGGGATTCCACAATTGTTCTCCACCTTAGCTGAATGCAATAGATACATACATGCATGCATACTAATTTTTCTTCTTGGTGTGAAATATACAGTGTAGCAGAAGAAAGAAGAATAAAGTAGAATATGGACGAAGTAGTAAATGAAACTTTCAACAAGTATTAGTATTAACATGTTTAGCTGTTATATGCCATAATGTAAACCTTTGTTCCAACCATATAGACACACAATTTCCTTCAAGACATCCATTGCTTTGAATAGCTATCCTTCGTATTTGAAGTTTCAGTCAAATATTGTTAGGATTAACACCATCACGTAAAATATCTGCCTGGAAATTATATTTTGCTCAAACAAGTGACATTCTTTTCCACGTGAAAAAAAGATCTGCATGGTAAAAGGACACTGGAATGCTGCAAGGATCCAAACCGGATTCGGGTTTGAGATAACTACATTCATACCACAAATAATTCTTTATACTTTTTTATTTTCATGGACTTCACCCTCATGAAAGCAATGGAATTTTTTTTCTTTTCTTTTTTCGTATTCTTCCGAAAAATAAGTGATTGCAAAAAATTTTCTTTGTGCTCACACATAACTTCAAGTCTATACATGCTTTTTATTTCTATTTTTATGTAAGCTGATTTTTAAAATTGTATTATGATTATACGCGATGATTACATTTCGCTCTTATTATTATCTAAAACCATACTAAACTTTGAAATGGTTGCATCCTTCCTATATCCTATTCAATATAAATTCTGTTTCTATGCTCAAACAATATCTCATTCTCGCGAAACCGATCTGCAGTAAATTTATTGTGAAACGTTGATTATCATTTTTCATAGCCCGTGTTACAACCTAAACATGATTGCTAAACAAGTATTACATGAACTTATCTGCAGTATATGACCGCTCTCGAAAGCTATGAAATAGCACATACTACAAAACACTATAAATATTATATTGTGTTTCAATTTATTTACTATGTTTAACATCGACCTTCCACAATACACATATTCTGCACTTAGTTGAAGATCTACTACTCATATTACATCAGGTATAAGCATTTTCATTCAATTTGTTTTCTAAACTAATAGAAGCAAGCATAAAGTTAACTCGTTAACTATTTCTAACGTGATATCACCTCACTTGTATCAGGCGTCTAAGTAGTTAAAGATGTATAAGTATTCATAAATTTCTAGAAGATGTTGTGCTTCAAATGTGTTTATCCTCCTCAAAAATATGTAGTAATATATGTGATAAATGCAATATATAATAAGAAATCACAAAGAGAGAACAGTTTAGATGATAATCCTCAATCCGCAATCGTGACCATCAAATAATTTAACAGTTCTCAGTCGAAGTTCTCGGCTGGTTTTCTTGACATTTGTAAAGTGCCGCCGCGTATGAATTCGACGTAACGATACAGCAGTAACGTAGAGAAAGTAAGTAAGTTTCGTACGTACGTGAATGTCACAGGTCAAAATCCGCTTGGTTGTCTTGCCTTAAAACTTTTGAACGCATACTTTCAATAAAACTTTTTCCAATATTTATAATCGCGAGCTAAAGCTGACTAATTTTTGTGTTCTTGAATCCTCTATACATAACACGTTTTTCCAAAAATGCGCGTTTATCTCTTAGCTCTCCAGCGATATTTGCATCAAAACTTTCGGTCTTTTCCCATGACTCCAGCACATACATCACATTTTTGGGACAAGGATTTTCAAGTTTTTATTCCTTATTTCAGGTTTCTCATCTTCTGCCTAATAGCAATTTGTAAATCAGATCAGGAGGAATATGGAGATTACGATGATGAGCCTTCACCCGCTCCAGTAACACCTGCACCAGTAAAACCAACCAGTCGACTTGGAGGGCTCCTAGCACCTAGAAATCATCAGATAGCTACCAAAAAAACTGCCCAAGTGAGTTGTGGTCACCATTTACATCAAAAAAACCTTTCTTAGTATCATATACAGTTCTCTGGATAATAAACCATGTATGTGATATGCATATTCCTTAAACATACTCTAAAAACTCTACGAAGGACTTTTTATACTAGCTATTTTGATATGATTGGGATCATTAACTTTATAGTTGTAAGAACCAATGAAAATGATTGCTCAGCTTCTAGGAACGAAACGTTTTCTTTCTGCTTGTGTTGTTCGAACTGTCATGAAATTCTGTATGAACCCTCAGGAACTTGCCAAATATACAAGTAGTTCCAGATGAATGAGAAATAGGGTGGCCCAAAAATGCAAATGCCCGGAAATTTGTTCGAATCCAAAAACAAATATTTAGTTTTTTTTTTGTTGAAAAAAATGCATTTTTTTTGTTTTGAAAAAAAAAATATTTAGAGGTGCCGCAAGCCCCGTGATCAAGTTTAACACGTAAGGTAAATGCACTAGTGATCGTCACCTTAAGCTGAATTGGAAATCGAAAATGCTTATAATTGTATTTGAAACACAATTAATAGTGTCACAAAGTGCTTAAACGACTAGAGAAAATTAAAAAAAGCCTAATTTTGATCACTTAACATTATCATTGATTTCAGCCAATTTTTATTCACTATTAAAATTCGAATTATGAAAATGCGTTGGTTATCGTCAGGCATGGAACCTTGTATTACCACAAAAAATATACTAATTTGATAAAAGGATATTCAAACTTACCTAAAATGACATTTTTTATCACACGGGGCAAGAGCAAATCTTGTTTCACGAAAAATACTGCGTCATCTGACGATAACTGATGCAGTGACGAGAATCAGTGCATTTACCTTATTTTCCATAAGAAAAAAAGACGTTTTTGCAAATTTTATTCAGAAATCTCAATATTAGATGAATCGAAATTCACCATTTCTCTTCACAAATGGTCCCAGAATGCGAATAAAATATTACTTTTCAAATATCCCCCCATAAGTCTGTTTTATAGGGATCCAAAGAACCCCCATGAGTGAAAAAGTGGGTTTTTCGAGTTTTTGGCGCTAATTATGATTTTTCTGCGGTGTTTTTAACGCAGATTGTTTCAAAAACATGGAATACTACTTTATACTGATAATTAGAGTTATATTCAAATTGTTTAAACAATTTATTATTGTTTTTAGCAACTTTCTCTTAGAAAAGGGTTAGAAAGTCAAGGTTTTTTCTCAATTTTTCAACTTATTCTCAACGTTTCAGTTAGAGCGAGGTAATAATCAATTAAAGTTAACAAAAATAATTGTTTGAACAATTTGGTATTATTCCTAACAACATTCTCTTAGAATAATGCTACAAAGTTGCTTTTTTTTTTAAATTTACAACTTTTTGTCCACTTTTCACTTGACGTAAGTAATTATTTTATTCAATTTAGCAAAAATAATTGTTTAAACAAGTTATTATTGTGAATACATTATATTCTCTTAGACTAGTGCTAAATAGTTGTGGTTTTTTCTAAACTATTAGGCTTTTTATCAACTTCTCACTTAGTGAGGTAATAATTAATGCGAGTTAAAAAACATGCTTATTTAAACAATTTATTATTGTTCACAACCATTTTCTCTTAGATAAATAGTAGAAAGTTGTGGTTTTACCTGAAATGTTCAACTTTGTTCTACCTTTTTAGCTGTGAACAAATAATAAATCAACCTTAGAGAGAATCATATTTTACGTAGTATTGTATTTTTTGAAGTAAATTATTTTTGTTCTTTTTACAATGTTAAGGAAAATAATTAAAACAAAAGAGACAAAAAGAAATAATGGAATATTTAAAAGTAGTTGGGAGGACTTGGTCTGTAAATGACTTGTAAAAGTTTTGTTTTTAGTTACAGCGAGAAATGTATTGCAAAGCGTGAAAAATTAATTTGGAATTTCCCCTCCAGGGAAGGAGGGGGGTTGGGGGCTTATTTCAAAATATTTACATTCTTTCTTTTTGTCTCTTTTGTATAAAAGCTCTTTTGTTTTAATTATTTTTCTTAAAATTGGAAAAAGAACAAAAATAATTTACTTCAAAAAATACAATACTACGTAAAATATGATTCTCTTTAAGGTTTATTTATTATTTGTTCACAGCTAAAAAGGTAGAGCAAAGTTAAACATTTCAGAAAAAACCACAACTTTCTAGTTTTGATCTAAGAGGAAATGTTCATGAACAATAATAAATTGTTTAAATGAGCATGTTTGTTAACTCGCAATAATTATTACCTCACTAAGTGACAAGTTGATGAAAAGCCTAAAAGGTTTAAAAAAAGGCAACTTTTTAGCACTAGTCTAAGAGGAGATGGGTATTAACAATAATAATTTGTTCAAACAATTATTTTTGTTAAATTAAATTAAATATTAACTCACTTCAAGTGAAAAGTGGGCAAAAAGTTTCAAATTTCAGAAAAAAACCGCAAGTTTCTATCATTAAGCAAAGAAAATATTAATGTATTAATCTAGGAGAAGATAGCTATAAACATCACAATTTGTTTAAACAATTATTTTTGCTAAATTAAATCAAATAATTACTCACTTCAAGTGAAAAGTGGACAAAAAGTTGTAAATTTCAAAAAAAAACGCACCTTTGTAGCATTATTGTAAGAGAATATTGTTATGAATAATAACGGATTGTTTAAACAATTATTTTTGTTAACTTTAATTGATTATTACCTAGCCCTAACTGAAACGTTGAGAATAAGTTGAGAAATTCAGAAAAAACCTTGACTTTCTAACCCTTTTCTAAGAGAAAGTTGCTAAAAACAATAATAAAATGTTTAAACAATTGGAATAAACATCTTATTATCAGTATAAAGTAGTATTTTATGCATTTGAAACAATCTGCATTATAATAACCGCAAAAAATCATAATTAGCGCCAAAAACTCGAAAAACCCATTTTTTCACTTATGGGGGTTTTTCGGGACCTTATAAATCAGACTTATGAGAGTGATATTTGAAAAGTAATATTTTATTCGCATTATGGAAAATACGTGTTAAACTTCACGGGGCTTGCGGCACCTCTAAATATTTTTTTTTTCAAAACAAAAAAAATGGATTCATTTTTTTGTGGATCCGAACAAATTTCCGGGCGTTTTGCATAAAAATTCGAAAAAAAATTTTTTGGACCGCCC
>WSXT02159149.1:0-10098 GCA_011762715.2 Neuroterus valhalla | reverse complement strand
GACATTTCATAAATTCCGCGAAAGTCAATTTTCACATAAAACCAATACCTTCTCATTATGATGAGAATGTAATAACTTGGTAATATTAATTTATTCTGCCAATAAAATCAATTAATCAGTTGATGAAAAAGAATGAAAAATAATAAAATATAAATAAATAATAATGAATTATTAACAAATCAAATAAAAAAGTTTTTATAACATACTTTATAACATAGTCCCAATATCCATTACAGTGTAATAGCACAAAACCTTTAGTATCATAAACAAATACATCGAATAGAATCGATCAAATACATACTCTGTTGATAAAATCTCAATGGTATAATAATAATAAAAATAATGATAATATTAATATTAATAAAAAAAATAAATAATAATGATAATGAATGATTATTAAATCGAATAAAAAAGTTTTTATGACATAGTTCTATTCCAATATCCATTACAAATTTCTATACTATATTTTGATCTAAAAAAGTTAGGTTAATGACGGCAATAGATCTTTATAATAAGTGTAAGATATGTATAAAGTTTTCCAGAAAGAACGAATTTCAGCTGAAAGCGTTCAAGTTCGAGAATATGAGCATAAAATAAAAATTCTTTTAATTTTAAATTGATGAAATTCGATTTTCAAGTTTTCAAAATCTAGAAATTTTAGAATGAACCATAAAATCATGAAGTTCGAAATAATTCTAAATTAGGACCTTCAAATACTCAACAATATCAGATTGAAATTTTAGAAAAAAATCTGCCCACTGCGCGGGTACAATCTCATCTCACGCGCGACTCGCTCCGCTCGCAAGTTTGAGCGCGCCTTGGTCGCGCGTCTATCAGATCTCGCGCTCCGCGCTAGATAATGAATGAACCTCGCGCTCCCCGCTCGGCCTTTGTACTTACCTACATTTGAGTATAGAGCTTTTGAAACTCGGAAGCAAAATGTCGACTACAGTTATTTGATGATTTTGAATCATCTTTTGTTATTTATTTTTTAGAAAATAATCCCCCCCCCCCCCCTGGAAATAGATCCTTCTTGTTATTTCGGAAAATAGATTCATCCTCTGTGGTTGGACTGAATTTTTCTCTTTTTTAGTGGATAAATTGTTGTTCTTATGCAATTTCATATTCTTCATGGTCATGAGAAGATTAAATTCTTTTTTTCTTAATTTTTATTTTAAATAAAAATAATTTATTTTGTTAAAAACTTTACTACATCTTGTTTAGTCAGTTATGTACCAATTTCTAACAGATTCCTGCAGGAAACTGGTGCCCTCCTCAGTGTGCAACTCAACCAATAGTAATTCGTTTACAATAATAAAGTGTGAACGAGTTAAGCTTACTTCGTAAGGGATTTGGCTGGATGGTATAATAATAAATAATGAAGCTCCTCCGGCTCTAACGAATACATTCTGATCGTGTGTCTCGTGCTGCGCACTCGATCAAAATTCGGCCGCAACGCGAACTTTTCTGTATTATCTTCAACTCTCGTGCATCGAATGTTCATTATATTACTTCATATACCTCGTACCTTTTTTTTTCTCATAAAATCAAGTTACTCTATCTACAATATAATTTTCACGATTATAGAGTAATAACAAAAACACATCCCATAAAAAATTATTGATCGCAAACATGTTATTCCATTTTTTTCATAGATTGTAAAGTTTTTCTAGGAATTCAATTTTTTCATTTTTTGTTCTATTTTTTACGATTGGAACAAAAACAACGCATCCGAATTTATAGATATTTTTCTGTTGTGTCATTTTGTTTTTTCCTTAGCTTGTGTAACTTTTTTATACCTTGCATAGTTTTACCCAAAAATGACTTATATTTTTCATTTTTTTTTTCACCACCAAAATTTGAATTTTCGATTTTTAGAGGAAATCTCTTTTACATTATTGAATTTCGAAAACGTCATATCTCTGCCAATTTGGTTTTCAAACAAAAAAAAAAAATCATGAAAATAAATTGATCCACTTATGCGTTCTACGGGAATCTGTGCTCACAATTTTTGAGTCTTGAAAAAAATGGTCTAGAAAATTTTCAAAATGCTCTTATTTTTTAAATTTTCATCCCAAATAGCTGGCTTACGAATATATATTTGTGTGTGTGTGTGTGTGTGTGTGTGTGTGTGAAACATTCATAAAAAACTGTTTCTCGGATTCAGGGGGTCTCAAAACATGGGCATTTGAAGAAAATGGAGAAGATGGGAGGAGGGGAGTCGAATCTTTCATAAATCTCTGTTTCTCTGATAAGAATTTGGAAATGAGAATGAGAACATTTCTAAATCAAAATCCGTTGAAATGAGTATAATTCAAAAATTATTCAATATTCTCAATTTCAAAATTTTCAGTCTAAAGTTGACAAAGAAAAAAGTAAGCATCCAAAGCCTCTTAATTTGAAATTATGTAAGTTCGAGTTGATATCTTTCATGGATAAACATTCCTTAATTGACGTATAAATTATAGCATTCAAAGAAGTCTCTATTTAAAAAAAAATGGAGATTGTATAATTTTATATCAATTTGATGTTTGAAAATGCATATTCCGAATTTTAAATTGGATAATTCCAGATTGAAAGCTTTGGGAATTGAACTATTCCATAATAAAATATTAAGGTTTAATATATTCAGATTCGAATTTCCACAATAATACAATTTAGAACACGAAATTATTTAGATTTTATCATTTTCACATGAGAACGTTGGAAAATAAGCATATTTCAGTGAAAAGATGCACAAATTAGTTTTATTAAAAATTGCCTTAATGTTTGAAGGGATACGGTTTTCAATTTGAATAAAAATCAAATCAATAAGGTTGGAATTGAAAATGTTAAACAGAGCAGTTTGATATTGACTGTATGATTATCGAATTTTTTTTTGATTGCACATTTTAAAAATTTGGAAATTTTAGATTCATTACTTGAAAATGATATATTTAATTCCTTTGAATGAATGCTAAGGAATTATAAGCTAAATGCATTTTAATAATAAAAATTAAGAAATTAAACGTCAATAAGGTAAATAACAATTGCAGTTACGCTTCGTTCATTTCAAGGATAAGTCGAATCTTCAACCTCCTTAGTTTTCTGTACAAAAAAAAATCAGAATGATTTCGAATATTATGAAAAATGCATGAGTTTATTTGTACCGATTAAAAATTTGTAGCATTTCAAATTCTATTGTTTCAGTATGATTCCAAAAAAAAAATTCGGAATTTCTAAGTGAAAATAACATACGTTTTATGAAATACGAATTCTTTTAATTTAGGCGGAATGTAGAATTTATGTTCCACGAGCCTAATTTTTTTTTCTTTTCATTCAATAATAAGGTTGAGGGCGTTTATTGTGCTTTTACCGCAGATTTAATTATTTTCAAATTATAGAGATTTGCGGCTTTTATCAAGTCACCGTGTTTAATTGTTAAACTACATTTTTTGAGTTTGCCAAAACCCCTTTAACCATGCAGTAGAATTCTTCAATCTGAAGATATAAATTCTGGACCAAAAATATTATGGTATTCTTTTAAATGTAAAAGGAATTTACTTTTACCAAAAATGCGCATTTAAATATTCTTAGGTCCTCAATTCTTCTTCCAAAATTTGTAGAACCAAGTTTTTCAAAAATTGATCTCCATTACCGAAGCATTTTGCTTCCTCTGTCATTTTCATTCCTCAAAAATAGTCTACACTCGTAGAAGTGCTCCCTACTTTTAATTTTTTTTCAAATTACAAAAATAAACTAAAATAAAACACTTTGACCTCAAAAATCGAAAATCAGTCACGACTCCTTGCAGTCACGTAACTAGAAACCTGTATGAGTAAGTTGTGTGTCGGGGTAAATGCTTGCTGTTCACCACGTGTACTCTTGCCAGAGAAGGAACGAGACGTTGATTTACGATCTTTCAACTATATTCGCACCAATCAAGTTCCAATCGCAATGTGATGCCAAAATCGACTCATCGTGCCCTCCCATTCGAGAAGGGAAAGTTTCTTTCTCGACTCATCGGAGATTTCCAATATTTGCAACACTTTTCCAGAATTTTCATTTTGTTTTTGTACTCACTGAGATCGAGTGGGACGTGAACCCAATCTATTTCATAATAATGATAATCATAACCCAGTGGTGTTGTTTTTAGGACGTATTTGGAACATTAGACGTTTTTGGGAGATTTTTTTGCCTGACTTAGGGCGTTGTCTTGGACATTTTTAAAACGTCTTCCAAACTTTACGTCCTAGAAACGTCTTTAAAACGTTCTAGAAACGTCTTGAGTTAGGCCAAATAACGCCCTAAAAACATGTAATGTTCCAAAGACGTTTTTAGGACGTATTCGGAACATTCGACGTTTTTAGGACGTTTTTAGGACGTTTTTTTCCTGACTTAGAGCGTTGCCTTGGACATTCTTAAAACCTCTGTCAAACATTAAGTCCAAAAAACGCCTTAATGACATCCTAGAAACGTCCGAAGTTAGGTCAAATAACGCCATCAAAACATGTAATGTTCCGAAGACCTTTTTAAGACTATTCGGAACATTCGACGTTTTTGGGACGTTTTTTGCCTGGCTTAGGGCGTTGTCTTGGACTTTCCTAAAACGTCTTTCAAACTTTACGTCCTAGAAACGTCTTTTAAACGTTCTAGAAACGTCCTAAGTTAAGCCAAATAACGCCCTAAAATATGTAATGTTCCAAAGACGTTTTTAAGACTATTTGGAACATTCGACGTTTTTGGGACGTTTTTCGCCTGACTCAGGGCGTTGTCTTGGGCATTCTTATAACGTCTTTCAAACTTTACGTCCTAAAAACGACTTTCAGACGTTCTAGAAACGTCCTAAGTTAGATCAAAAAACGTAATTAAAACATGTAGTGTTCCAAAGACGTTTTAAGGACGCATCTGGAACATTCGACGTTTTCGGGACGTTTTTCTCCTGACTTAGGGCGTTGTTTTGTACATTCTTGAAACGTCTTTCAAACTTTACGTCCTAAAAACATTTTTGACACGTTCTAGAAACGTCCTAAGTCAGGCCAAATAACGCGCTAAAAACATATAATGTTCCAAAAACGTTTTTAAGACTATTTGGAACATTAGACGTTTTTGGGACCTTGTTTGCCTGACTAAGGGCGTTGTCTTGGACATTCTTAAAACGTCTTTCAAACTTTACGTCCTAGAAACGTCTTTCAATCTTTCTAGGAACGTCCTCAGTTAGGCCAAATAACGCCCTAAAAGCACGTATTGTTCCAAAGACGTTTTAGGACGTATTTGGAACATTTGACGTTTTTAGGACGTTTTTTGCCTGACTTAGAGCGTTGCTTTGAACATTCTCAAAACGTCTGTCAATCATTACGTCCTGGAAACGCCTTTCAGACATTCTAGGAACGTCCGAAGTTAGGTAAAGTAACGCCATCAAAACATGTAATGTTCCGAAGACCTTTTTAAGACTATTTGGAACATTCGACGTTTTTGGGACGTTTTCCGCCTGGCTTAGGGCGTTGTCTTGGACTTTCCTAAAACGTCTTTCAAACTTTACGTCCTAGAAACGTCTTTTAAACGTTCTAGAAACGTCCTAAGTTAAGCCAAATAACGCCCTAAAATATGTAATGTTCCAAAGACGTTTTTAAGACTATTTGGAACATTCGACGTTTTTGGGACGTTTTTCGCCTGACTCAGGGCGTTGTCTTGAACATTCTTATAACGTCTTTCAAACTTTACGTCCTGAAAACGTCTTTCAGACGTTCTAGAAACGTCCTAAGTTAGATCAAAAAACGTAATTAAAACATGTAGTGTTCCGGAGACCTTTATTAGACGTATTTGGAACATTCGACGTTTCTGGGACGTTTTTTCCTGACTTAGGGCGTTGCTGTGGACATTCTCAAAACTTCTTTCAAACTTTACGTCCTAGAAACTTTTTAGGACGTTCTGGAAACTCCTAAGTGAGGCCAAATAACGTTCCAAAAAAATATTATGTTCCAGAGAAGGTTTCAGGACGTATTTGACGCATTAGACGTTTTTTGCCTGACTTGGGGCGTTGCTTTGAACATTCTCAAAACGCCGGTCAAACATTACGTCCTGAAAACGTCTTCAAGACATTCCAGAAACGTCCTAAGTCAGGTCAAATAACGCCCTAAAGCATATAATTTTCCAAAGACGTTTTAAGGACGTATTTGGAACATTTGACGTTTTTTGCCTGACTTAGAACGTTGTTTCGGATATTCCTGAAACGTCCTCCAAACTCTACTTCCCAGAAACGTCTTCAAAACGTTCTAGAAATGTCCTAAGTCAGGTCGAACACGCTCTAAAAACATATAATGTTCCAAAGACGTTTTTAGGGCGTATTTGGAACATTCGACGTTTTTGGAACGTTTTTGACTGACTTAGGGCGTTGAAATGGACATTCTTAAAATGTCTTCCAAACTTTACGCCCTAAAAACATTTTTAGGACGCTCTAGAAACGACCTTAGTCAGGCCAAATATCGCCATAAAAACATATAATGTTCCAAATACGTTTTAAGGACGTATTTGAAACATTCGACGTTTTTGGGACGTTTCTTGACTGACTTAGGGCGTTGTTTTGTACATTCTTAAAACGTCTTTCAAACTTTACGTCCTAAGAACATTTTCGACACGTTCTAGAAACGTCCTAAGTCAGGCCAAATAACGCGCTAAAACATAATGTTCCAAAGACGTTTTTAAGACTATTTAGAACATTCAACGTTTTCGGGACGTTTTTGCCGACTTAGGGCGTTGTCTTGGACATTCTTATAACGTCTTTCAAAGTTAACGTCCTAAAAAAGTCTTTCAGACGTTCTAGAAACGTCCTAAGTTAGATCAAAAAACGCCCCAAAAACATATAATGTTCCAAAGACGTTTTTAGGACGTATTTGGAACATTAGACGTTTTTGGGACGATTTTTGCCTAATTTAGAGCGTTGCTTTGGATATTCTTAAAACGTCTTTCAAACTTTACGTCCTAGAAACATTTTCATGACGTTGTATAAATGTCCTTCGTCATGCCAAATAACGTCCTAAAAACATAGAATGTTTCAAAAACGTTTCTAGGACTATTCGGAACGTAAGACGTTTTCGGGACGTTTTTTGCCTGACGTAGGACGTTGTTTTGGACATTCTTGAAACGTTTTTCAAACTTTACGTCCTAAAAACGTTTTTAGGATGTTCAAGTTGGATTTTGATGCAAAACAAATTTTAAAGCCAAATTTTAGCCAAAGAGACTGACTTTCTAACATGAAAATGTGAAGTTTCAACTAAAAATTCAATTTTCATCATGAAAAATATGAATTTCCGAAAGAAAATCCAACTGCTAATAAGGTATCTCGATTCTCAAACAAGCAGAAACAAAAATTTATTCACAACATAATCAACTAAGCCCAACGAGGGATTTATTTTATAACAAAAAAGATTAATGTTTACGCTAAAGAGACGAATTTTGAACAAGATAGTTGAATTCTCAAACGAAACACATTAATTCTCAAACCAAAAAATTAATTTTAATTAATTTTTTCATTAAAAATTGATTCATCTGTTTGGAAAATTCAATTCTTATAGCTAAAGATTCTTTGTTTCAGTTAAAAACTCTAATTTTTAGTTTGAAATTGGTATTTTAAACTGAAAATTTTACTGTTCCATTTGCGAATGAGAATAATAATTTTTTTAGTTCGAAATTCAAAAGAGTAGAAAGTCTATGAAGTTTAAATATTTCATCCAAAATGTAGAACTTCAATCCCAAAAAGACTACGTTTTTTCACAAAATAGTTGTATTTTCAGACCAAAAATCTGAACGAAATATAACAAATGATAATAAAATATGTAATAAAATATTGAGTGGATTTCCGACCAAAAAGGTAATGCTATACGTTTCAGCCAGACTTGGAAGTTCCGAACGCGTTTGGCATGCAATTCCTGCGGAACATGTGTTGTAAAACGCTAATGACTAACTATGTAATAAGTAAGTTTACTCTGAGTTACAACAAAAAAGTAAGTTTTCAACAAGATTTTTCCATTCTCTACCGAAATTCGTGATATTTTAACTACAAAATAGTTTCATTAAAAAAAAAAAATTGAATTCATGAAAAAAAAAAAAAAAAAAATAGTTAAATTCTCAGCGGAAACTGACTAGTTTCAAAACCGAACTGATGAATTTTTTCGTGAAATTATGGATCTTTTAGGAAGCGAAAATTATGTCAAAAAAATTAGTGGAACTTTCAATCAAGGTGTTTAATTACCTACCTTCACCTTTAAAACCGATTTTGAATTTATATCCATTGTTCAAAATTTATCCTTTGTTAAAAAATTCGAATATTTTGTTGAAAATTTCAGTTTTAAATTCCACTGCTTATTCAGAAGTCAAACTCTTTTTTTGAGGATTAACTTTTTCTGCTAAAGATTTATTATTTCACTTTAAAATTCGTTTTACTTGTTCAAAATATAAATATTTCTGGTGAAATATCAATTATTCTGTTAAAAATTATACAGCTTCATTGGCAGCTCGTCTATTTGGATCGAATTTCGACTATTTTGCTGGAACTTTCCAGGAATTTCATTTTATTGTTCAAAAATTCAACTTTTCGCTTGAAAAATTACATAATTATCAAAGATTCGTCAGAAATTTAATTTCTTGTCTTAAAATTTGCTTTTTTTGGTGGAAAACTTATCTCCTTGATTAAAAAATCAACTGGTTGGTTAAAAATTGAACTACTTTGTTATAAATTAATTTTTTTGCTTGATGATTCAATAAATTTGTCCTTTTTGGTATAAAATTAATGTATTCCGTTGGAATCTCGTTCATGAGTTAATTAGATTTCATTGCACTGATTGTAATTGTTACAATTTTCCCACATTATTAGTCAATACAGGTTTGCAATAAATAATAATTTAAATCGTCCATTAGCGTTTTGCCGCACATATTCCATAGGAATTGCATGCAAAACTCTACATCCCTTAGAACGTCCAAGTCTGGCTATTATACAGCACAGTGGGTGCAAGCACGGGATTATATATAAAGTCTGCTCATTATCCCCGAAAGGTCTAAATATCCTAAATAATGTGGTCAACCACACTTTGATAGTTAACATGAACATTACATTATAATGGTAACATTATTTTTAAATCACATCGAACTATATATACTTCGAAACCCCAAAATTAAGATTAGAAACGATCGTTCAGGGAGCAAGAGATACAGCTACATGATTATACCAGGATGAGTACCTTATATTTACTATTTAAACTTGACCTAATAATTTTATTTAATAAATTGGTGTTTCATTGAGAATTTGTATTTTTTTGTCCTTACACTTAACAGTGTTTTTCTTAATTTCAGATTTTTCTTCGATGAAACTAAATTATTGTGTACAAAATTCGACAAGCTCTTATTTGAGAACTATTTGTGACCTCCTCAGTGTGCAACTTCACCAATTATAATTTGTTTACAATGATAAAGCGTAAACGAGTTACGCTTACCTTGAAAGAGATTAAGCTTGATGGTATAATAATAAATAAAGAGGAACAGGGAGAGCGGTTCCACCAGGATCTAAAAGTGGTGGAGGGGAGGTATCAGGGTCGATGGGATTGTCACATGATTGCAGATTACTGCTGGTCTTTTAAAAGAGATTGTCCCCTGAAAAGTTATAAGAGAAGCTCATAAAAGGTTTTTCGTGGAAATATAACACATGTTTTCCACATTTCCCTTTCTCTTTACTGCGATGTATGATATTTTTCCAAAACGAAACTGACATTATCAATATATCTGTCATTTTGTTTCTTGTTTTCGGATTTTTGGTCCGGTCAGATCTCACGCCACATTCATTCTACAGGCCCTCATAGAGGTGCCACCCGCCTGAGGAGTTGTAATACACATAACCTCAAAATACACGTACCTTAACAAAATTTAGCAAAATTAAACCTCTTTACGATTCTACGACAAAAGAAGAGTTCGAGGATGTCCGTTAGCATCCCGGATAACACACAAACGTTTTACAAACGTTTCCTACGAAACGTTAAAACGTTTGTAAATATTGGTGAAAAAAACGTTTTCAAAACGTTTTCAGAACGTTGGATATGTCCGCTGATTTTTGGTACTTTGAGCCATCAA
>WSXT02159138.1:0-10098 GCA_011762715.2 Neuroterus valhalla | reverse complement strand
AACTATTGTAAAGGGAACGGAGGCCCTCAAACCCGTAAATGGGAAGAGATTAAATACATACATACATACATACATACTTTAATCTAATTGGAAAGTGATGAAAAGTTGAGAATTTCAGGAAAAACCGCAACTATGTAGTATTAATCTAGATGGAGATAGCCATAAACATTTACAATTTGTTTAAGAGAATATTGTTATAATTGATAGGCAATTGTTTAAACAATTATTTTCTTTAACTTTAATTGATTATTACCTCGCGCTAACTGAAACTGAAAATAAGTTGATTATTCAATTTCGTTTAGCAAAACCAATTACCTTAACAAATTGTAAATGTTTATATCTGTTTTCTTCTAGATTATTACTACATAGTTGCGGTTTTTTTCCGAAATTTTTAACTTTTTATCAATTTTCAATCAAATTAAAGTTATAATGATTCCATGTTAAAAAAAACATTGTTATAACAATTTATTATCATTGCTTATAATATTTTTTTGCCTAATGGTAGAAACTTGCGGTGTTTTCTAAAATTTTCAACTTTTTGCCTACTTTTCACTTGAAGTGAGTTAAGTGAGTGCCCACTTTTCACTTGGTGAGGTAATAATTAATGCGAGCTAACAAACATGCTTATTTAAACAATCCATTATTTTTTGATAACCATTTCCTCTTAGATGAGTGCTAGAAATTTGGGTTTTTTTCAAATGTTTAACTTCGCACTGAACAATTAAATTGATTTAGACTGCATTGATTAAGTTGTTGGTGAAATTAGATAGTTTTTTTTTTTGAAACTTTTCTTTCTGAAATATAAACCATCATATTTTTTATTGAAAATTTATATTTTTAGGTCAAGAATTCAATTTCTTGGTTGAATGTTAAACTTCTTCCTTAAAAATTCAATTTGTGCGTTGGAGATCTACAATCTTAATAGAAAATTTGGAATTCAAATTGCACTGAATGAATTCAGCTTTTTTATTTTAATTAATTTTTTTTCGAACATTGGGAAAAGAATAAAAATAATTTACTTGAAACAATACAATACAATTTAAGAAATGATTCTCCCTAATGTTTATTTATTATTTGTTCACAACTAAAAAGGTGAAGCAAAGGTAAAAATTTCAGGAAAAACTGCAACTTTTTAGCGCTAATCTAAGAAAAGCTAGCCAAGAACAACAATACTTTGTTTAAACAATTATTCAATCTGAATAAATTATACATGAATTTACTTCAAGTGGAAAAGTAGGCAAAAAGTTAAAAATTTCCAAAAAAAACCGCAATTTCTATCATAAGGCAAAGAAAATATTAAAAGCAATGATAATAAATTGTTAAAACAATGATTTTTTCACATGAATGAATTATTACTTTAATCTAATTGAAAAAAGATAAAAAGTTAAAAACTTCAGGAAAAAACCGCAACTATGTAGTATTAATCTAGCAGAAGATAGCTATAAACATTTACAATTTGTTAAAGCAAAATATTTTTGCTAAATTAAATAAATAATTACTTACTTCAAGTGAAAATCGGACAAAAAGTTGAAAATTTCAGAAAAAACCGCAACTTTGTAGCATTATTCAAAGAGAATATCGTTTTAATAAATAAAAAATTGTTTGAATAATTATTTTTGTTAAATTTAATCTATTATTACTCGTTTCAACTGGAATGTTGAAAATAAGTTAAACGATCAGAAGAAACCTTGACTTTCTAACCCTTTTCTTAGAGGAACTTGCTAAAAACAATAATACATTATTCAAACAATTCAAATAAACATCTAGTTATCAGTCAAAAGTAGTATTCCATGTATTTCAAATAATCTGCGTTAAACAAAGCGCAAAAAAATCATAACTGGTGCCAAAAACTAGAAAAAACCCATTTTTTCACTGATGGAGGTTTTTCGGTACCCTATAAAACAGACTTACGGGGGTGACATTTTAAAAGTAATATTTATCCGCATTCTGTGACTGATTGTGTAGAGAAATGGTGAATTTCGGAATCGATTCACCAAATATTGGAAATTCTAAATAATTTTCACAAAAGCGTATTTTTTTCTCATGGGAAATACGTGTTAAACTACATGGGGCTTGCGCCATCTCTAAATATTATCTCTTTCAAAAAAAAATGCGTTTATTTTTTTCAGAAAAAAATGCGTTCATTTTTTTGTCGATTCGAAGGAAGTTCTAAGCGTTTTGCATAAAAATTCGAGAAAAAAATTTCAAATGCATTTTTGGATCACCCTATTGTACAATTATATATAACAGGTGCTTTTCAATCCTCGTCTATATTTCTTTTTAGCTCCCGGCCTAAAATTTTTTTTGAAAATGCAAGAAAAAAAAATCTCTGAAGAACGAGCCCTCAATTATATGGCCATAAAGTACTCGCTCATAATGTGAGAAGATTTCCCATTTGGATAACATTTAAATTAGGACTTTTTCCAGTGAGGCACTTCAGGTCACTCGAATCAGTTTTTGTATAAATTCCTTATTTTTGTTGTTGTTATTTCATCAATGGCTGAACTTACAGAAAATAGTGAATGATCAAAGATTGATATTTCTCGAGTTATTGAGCTTTGCCTCTTTTCTAGGGATAGGAAAGGTAAAATCAATGTATTGAGCAATTCGACACTTTCACCTTCACCTTTTCGTCTATCACCTTCACCATCATCACGTATTTATACTTCAACTTGACCCACATTCAGATGTTCATTGCACAAGCACTATTTTATAGGTGTCAGTTACAATCAACGTGAAAAGTTTACTGAGAGATTACTTATCGAAATCACAGAGTAATTATTCAAGATTTTCTGAAATTGACTTTGGTAGAATAAACTTGTAATTTTTACCATTCTTATAAATCATGATTCAAAAACTGTTGAAATCGTCTGAAATTTGAGACTTAGGTCTTTGACAGATTATCACTTTTTGAGATCTCCTGAAGTCAGAAATGAAGTTTTGATGATAACGTCTGTCTCTCAGCCTGCCTGCCTGGCTGTTCGTCTGTCTGTCTGTATGTCCCTCTGTGTGGCCAAACGAGGTGACCGTGGACAAATCGACTCATAGCAAGAACTGTTCGACGGATTTTGATTTTCTTATCTCAAGTAAGGGCTCATGAAATCCTCAGTGGAATTTTTGTGTCATATTTTTAATGAACCTGTTTCAATCTTGTTCATTCAACATGAAAAATTCACTATTCCTTCAAATATCTTCTATTAAAAAGGTACCCAAATTAGGCGAAATGATACAGGATATAATAGACCTAAAACTTCAAACATGGATTTTGTCAATTTCAATGGTCAATAACTGTAAAAAAAGATGTATCCCCTTAGCTGCCAGGGAAAATAATCCATTATTAGGACTTGAAACTGACCGCTTTCCTCGGCAGCTAGGGGGACGAAACTTTTCTTACAGTTATTAACCATTAAAATCTACAAAATCCATGTTTAAGATTTTAGGTTAGAAGCTTTGAACACGTTTTAGAATTTTTTCCGATTTCTGATAATTTTGGGGGTTGAAAATGACAGATAGGGGGATGAATCTTTTTTTGCAATTATTGGAGATCAAAATCTACAAAATCCATTTTTAAGATTTTAGGTAAGAGGCTTCGGAAACATTTCAGAATTTTTATTCGATTTTTGATACTTAGGGGTTAAAATCACTGTATTCTGAGACAGCTGGGGGGATGAAACTTTTTACATTCTCATTCTAAATGAGAAGGCATTGGTTCTATGTGAAAATTGACTTTCGAGGATTTGAGGAAACCTCCACGTTTTGAGACCCCCTGAGTCAGAAAAAATTGGTTTTTACAAAGTTGTCTGTCGGTCTGTCTGTCTGGCTATAGTCTGTAGTCTGTAGTCTAAAATCTGTATACTCGATTACTTTTGAGAGACTAATCGGATTGGATAACCTTTTGGCACACATTTTGAGGGACCAAAAAGATAGATCAAGTTCCTTAACCATCTATTTTGGATGAAAAATCAAAGAGGGGCATTTTGAAAATTTGTTTGGACTTTTTTCTCCAAGACTCAAAAATTGTAAGTACGATTTCTTGTAGCACGTAAGAAGTGGAACAATTTATCCTAAATACTTTTTTTTCCGATAAAAACAAAATTTTCAGAGTTAATCAATTTTCAAAATTCGAAAATATAAAAGAAAATGAGAATTTAAAGCCAAATAAAACAAGATTAAAAAGAAAGTCAGGGAGAAAAAAATGTTTCTTCTTGGGAGCCGACAAGATCGTGAATACAACTTTTTGGATTTTCTCAAAAAATCGAAAGTTCCCATTTTGATCCCACAAAAAGTAATGAAAAATAATCTGTGAACTCGATAACTTTCGAAAGAATGACAATATTCGATCGCGCTTAGGCACACCTTTGGAGGGACCAAAAAGACAATTCATGTTCGTTAACCAGCTATTTTGGATGAAAAATCAAAGAGGAAGAGCATTTTGAAAATTTTTTTGGACTTTTTTTCCAAGACTCAAAAATTTTAGGTACGATTTCTTGTAGAAGGTTAAAAGGAAAATAATTTATTCTCGCGATTTCCTTTTGATAGAAACAAAATTCTGAGAGTTGTGGCATTTTCAAAATTCGAAAATATGAACGAAAATGAGAAGTCTTAGCTAAACAACGCAAGATATGAAAAAAAGTTTGAAGAAAAAAAGTTCTTTCCGGAAGCCCTCCAGGATGATCTCTAAAACTCTTCGAGTTTTCCCAAAAGGCGAAAATTTAAATTTTGGTCGCACAAAAAATAATGAAAAATAGGAAGATTCATTTTTTGGTCAAACTATGCAAGGTTCGGGAAAATATAAATGAAATAAAATTGTGCACCAAAAAAAATCTACAAAGGTACAATTAACTGTTTGACAGAATAACTGGTTTTGGAATAAAAATTGAGAATCTGAAATTGAAAAAACAATATCAAATCTCTTATTAACGTCCAAAAACTTTGAGTTGAAATCTGCAACCCCTGGTAATTAGTTATTAAATACCCAAGAATCCAACAACTATATTTGGACAAACATCTTAGAATACACCTATTATAAAAAAACAGTGAAGAAAAAAAGAGAAGAAAGATAAGAGAGAAGGCAAACTTCAAATCCCCTTCTTTCTCTTTTTTACATTCTTATTCTAAATAAGAAGGTATTGGTTTTATGTGAAAATCGACTCTCGTGGATTTAATGAAATCTCCATGTTTTGAGACCACCTGAGTCAGAAAAAATGGTTTTTATAAAGGTGTGTGTCTGCCTGTGGTCTGTAGTTTGTAGTCTGCAGTCTGTAATCTGTATACTTGATAACTTTCGAAAGAATGATCATATTGTGCTTCGGCACAATTTTTCAAGGCCACCAAAGAAAGGACGAGTTCGTTCACCAGCCATTTTTGACCAATTTTTCTAGTTTTTATCCATCAAAATCGCTTTTTGAAAAATAAAAAATGCATATTTCCGCTCAAATCATGCAAGGTGCGAAAAAATGTTAGGACAAAAATTATTTATTTTAAAAAGACCTATAAATTTTATGAATACCATTTTCTTCATAAGATAAATAGCTTTTGTTTAAATCGTGAAACATGTTACCAAAAATAAAAAAATTCCATTTTTGCGCAAAATTATGCAAAATATGGAAAAAATTAAAAGTACAAAAATTTTTCAACTTAGAAAAAGCTTCAGGAGGAAATAATTGATAGACAAATTGTTCATCTTAAAAAGTTCTATAAGTTTTACATAAAATTTTTTTCAATGAGGCGTATATTTTTTGTTTGAATCATGACAACGCTTTTTAATCAATGGAAAATACAATTTGCTAGCCAAACTATGCGAGGTGTAAATATCAATGGCCAGTATTTATGTAAATTTAATATAAAAAGAAATTCCATCAAAAATGAAAAAAAAATTCAATAATCTTCATAGAAGTAGAGGTTTTCAGCAGTTTTGCAATATTTGCAAATATGTGTATGCATTACACTGTAAACTGAATCAAGCACGTGTGAAGCTGAGCGCGAAGGGGAAGGTGAAAAATAAATCAAGCGCGAGGTAAATAAATTATGAAGCGCGAAGCGCGAGATTCGAATGACGCGCGCCCTAGGCGCGCTCAAACTTGCGAGCGAAACGAGCCGCGCGCGTAGCACGCTATGAGAATGTGCCTGCACAGCGGGCAGATTTTTTTAGTTATTTGGCATCAAAATCTACTAAATACATTCGTTAGATTTTATGTAAGTACATTTTTCATTGTTTCGTTTACCATAATCCTTGTTAACTTCAGTTTCATTAAGTCTCAACTGATGAATACAGTTTAAAATTCTATATGCACTAATTCAGAACTTCTGAAAACAACACATTCAAATAATCTCAGTTAAATTTGACAGGATAAAAAATTTTCTGAGTAAGATCCCAAATTCTTGAATTTTATCCCTGACTCATGCAAAAGCGCCTAAAACGCCGAGAATACAAGCTAGAGACCAGAACATTCCATATAGACATTTCCACATTCCGTAAAATTTCAATATCTGAGAAAAAGAACTTTGGAATTTCTATCGACGATCGTAGTAGTTTGATTATTTAGGAAAAAATTAAATTAAAAAATTATTATACATTCCAGCATCTTCACATGCAGGAGTGAGACACTCGTTGCAGCCCTTTCCTGCCATACTCGCAGCATCGAAGATTTCACAAGTGTACAAAACATAAAAGACAAGAAAGGAAATAAAGTTTCGCAATTTTATCATCTTCGTCAGAATTATTAGTTTTCACATACTCCAAATTATCTACTAACGTTTTGTTCTTGTCGACCTGCTCCTTATATACCGATCTGTGTGTACAAAATCTTAGAAGAACTGCTGAGTAGGTGAATGATCTACCTCAGTCCGTACCGTACCATAATTCTTTTGTCAACAGGAAAAGTCAAATGGTTGAGCAACAAATTCGTACATTCTCATCATGATGGGAAGGTTTAGTTTTTTTTTTTTTTTAATTCTGCGGATTTAATGAAATCTTCACGTTTTGAGACCCCCGGAATTCGATAAAACGAGTTTTTCAATGGCGTTCATTAACTAGCCTTTATTGATCAACGATTATTATTTTAACAATGGAGAAAGATATTCAAAAATCAAACACTTCATTTTGCGTTCAAACTATCCAGGATGTGTAAAAAAATCATTGAACAAAAATTATTCACCTGAAAAAGATCTATAAATTTAAATACCTTTTTTTCTGATAGAACGAGTAGTTTTTGTTTCATTGCCGAAAATGGTATCAAAAATGAAAGAATCAATTTTCTGACCAAACTGTTCGAAACAGGGAAAACATGTTACGGACAAAATTGTCCGTCTGTAAAAGATCTAGAAATCTGTGAACAACTCTGGAAGAACTATCGAAGAAACAATAGAAAAAATAATTGTTTACAACAGAAAGATATGCAGATTTTTTAAATTAAAAAACGAGATAATTAAATTATGTTTGTTCCAATATCAATGCCCTTTATGAAGTGTAATATTATACATTTATCGAAATGTAATACAATTGCAGGGCTGCTGCCGAAACACACTGCGGTTAATTAATTAATAAATATTGAGGTAATCAAGAATCGGACAAATTTTCATCGAGTTCAGAGGACGAGACACGTGATGAGAATGTATTTGTTAGAGCCCAATGAACTCTGGGCAAATCAAGTTAAGGCGAGGCTACAAGTTAATCATGTAAAAATTAGTAGTAAAAAGTAAAAAATTAAATACTCATCATGTTGTCGAGTTGAAGCTTGAGCAGTTAGAAATCTGGCAGTACTTCGGATATACTTTTTGGAAAACAGAGCAAAGCGACCATTATCGCGCGTACCTATACAGTCAAAAAGGAAAGAATTCCTAGGAATTTTTCTAATATTACCATTCCTTTGACCTGGAAAGATATTGGGATCCATCAAGGAGATTCTAATACTTGATACAGTTTTTCAGATGCTAAAAATTTCTAGTGTTCCTATATTTTTATGAAAAGGAAATAAAGGAAATAATATGAATAATATGAAAATAATATGAATCCTATAGCATATACATTTCAATTACTGTTGGAGGTGATTTATATTGAAATAGATAATATTTGCTGCAAATGATAGAAAACCAAAAATTAGATTGGTTAATATAACGTAAATTTCAATAATTTTGGAGAACATGAAGTATTATTATCATCGAAGGTGTTGGATCTGATAATTTCAAAATATAGCACCGACAAAACATGAGCACGTATGCACAAACATGAGTTTATTATTCTTACGTATGAAGGTGAAAAACTGCAGCTATAAAATTTCAAGGTACCCTTGACTCTTATCTAGGTTTCTAATCGATTTAGGAATTATTCACTTAATTCGACATGCATCATGTTTTTTCAATTTACACCTATTAAAAGAATCTAGGGAAATTCGATGGGGTTTTGACAAAAACTGTTATTTATTTATATTTTAACTGGATGTTTCCGAAGAATATTAACCCTGCAACTAACAGTCATTATTCTGAAAAATGCTAATTTTCCCACTCCAATCGATAATATGTTTCCCCACAATAGAATTTGCAGCTACCATACCATCTCAAAGTCGTATTCTTGATTCTGCATTTGGAAGATGTTTGTTTAGAATATTATATTATTCGATTATTATTCATAAGGAATGTCCAAGCATTTTGATGACATCAAAAAATTAATCGAAGTATGTTTTTCTCAACAACTGAATTTGAATTTTGACATGCATCTTTGGACTTTTCATCAAACAAGCTCAAGTTTGAAGTACATACCAATATTATTGCGATTGATAAAAACCGTTTATCATTTTCCGTTCCAATTATTACGTGTAAGATCGCATATTTATAGCTGTAGGTTCCGAATACTCAAGGATATTAGAGTACTAAAATTGAAGAAAACAGACGGAAATATCAAGCACCTCGCAGTGAAAACTTTAAAAAGCTCTGCCTGTGGTAATTTTGGAGTTTGAAAAAAGTTTTTTTCTGTTTTACACTCAATTTAGTACACCTGATTACTGAATAGGTTCATTTATGTGTCATAAACACAGAGAGGAAGATATTTTATCAAAACTTCAATTCTCGAGATAAATTTTACTAAATAATCACTCTTAAAGATCATTCCTCTCAAAATAGACTCAAATAGTAGGATCAACCCGTATCGAGTAACTTTCGGGAAAATGATTTTTTTTACACTCTCACAATATTTTAAAAGCGGTTTGAAATAATTCGATTACAAAAATTCGGACGTTTTCTTGTTTACTGAATAACAGGGTTCAGGCAGATATTAAGTCACATGTAATTTTTGCATTCTCATTCTGAATGAAAAGGTATTAGTTTTATGCAAAGCCATCTCGAGGAAAGAAATTTCAAGAAACATAAACGAGCGAGCTTATTTTAGTTGTTTTTCCGACCGCAGAAAGCTGTTTTTTTTTACAAAATCACGCAGAAGATATCTTATGAAAGAAAAAAATGACAAATTGTGAAATTTTGTAGGGCTTTCTAAGGTAGAAAACTTTGGTAAAGGACATTCTATTGAATTTCGCATTGTTTACCTAGAACCTTCAATTTTCCATTTCCTGATGACATTTCCGACTTGGAATACAAGAACTACTGATTTTTATTAATTGTCAATAGTCTTTTTTTTATTTCGGACAAAAGTTATTAGCGGCTCGCTGTAGAGTTAAAGCAATCTAACTTGCAAAATAAAATTTTTGTAATTTTCCCGAACTTCGAATCCGAGAACCCAGAAAACTTCATCAATTATCTTTTGTTTTCAAAATTTTTTTATGCCACCAAAATTTACATAGGAATGCATGGGAGAATACCGATTACTTCTGACAGTGTGTGAATGTTTATAAGAATCATAAAAAATTAAATGAATAGATGATACTGAATATTTTTGGAGCGGAATCCCAGGGGGAAAAGTCGGATCTTAGCCAGAGTTCACGACCCGTGCAGTACTGCGCCAGTTGAAATGTAGGAGGATCACCAGTACTGGCTGTAAGTACTGTGCCAATCATCGGCATAATACTGGTTCACAAATGGCTGAGTACTGAATGTCATAACTGGCACGATACCGACGCAAAAGTTCCGCCAACGGTTGGCGTCATACTG
>WSXT02159127.1:0-10098 GCA_011762715.2 Neuroterus valhalla | reverse complement strand
TAAAATTAAAGAAAAAAATATAAATATAATTCAATTTTTCAAGAAATTCTTTCAGATATATTAAAATAATTAAATTAATTGTCAAGAATCATAAAGATTACAAAATGTATATTTTTATATCGATTTCAAAAAATTGAGTACCATTTGAATATAATATATAGATTTTTATTCTTTCAAACACATTTTTAATGTTAATGCAAGCATAATATAAAAATTGGGTGGAGTATTTGTCACTGAAAATTGTAAATGGGTTTTAGAAGAATTTGAAAAAATAAAAATTTATTTCATTAATTCAATAAAAGAAGTCAGTGAATTGTGATTCTATATTATATTTGAAGTTATAATGGATTTCTGGATGTATTAAATTCTTTTTCATGTAAACTGCAGTCGCTGTTTGGAGATCCTTTTGATAATCATTAAATTTCTGTAAATCTTTCAAAATAAATTAATATTGGTTGGAATAATATACGGTAGAATGAATCGATTTGAAAAGTGTTTGTTTTATTTGACTTCAATACACGTTTTCCAATATAACTTTATTTTTCTATTGTATTGATTCTTAGTACTTAATTGATGTAACTTGGTATCCTTGAAAATAAACTCTTGAAAGCAAGATATAAAAGAAGTTAACAATAAAAAAATAGAGACGCACGCCTTGGCGCGCGTTACTTTTCTAGTAATTGAAAAATAGTGATAAAAAGATACTCACAATTGATGTTTTCTAACTTTGAAGTTCCCATCGACTAATTAGATAAAATAGAGAATCGAGATGTTTCGAAATGTCAGACCAATCAGAAGCCGAATAAAAGTCAACGTTAGCTAACTTCTCAAGTTCACACCGATTCTATTAAATGTGATCGAGAAGGAGAAGGCGCAGTTTCTTTGTTTTTAAAAATGATATGCAGATTTGAAATTCTAAAAGAACTCCGAAAATATATTGTGAAAAATTTTTTGACAACCTAGCCTGTTTGAACTTAGACAAAGATCCGGACTGAAAAGTCATGATGAATAATTTTGGAAAATTCTAAAACTTGTTTATGTATCGACGTAACCACAAAAATATTTCTATCGACACTTATATTTGCTAGCATATGTTGTGAATATTACATTAAAATCGGAATTTTCATAATGAAATTCATAATTTTTACATCAAGCTTCAAGACCCTCAAGATTACATTACAAAATTACCTCATTATTTACTTTCCACGTGGCTTCAAAATGTGCATCAGGCATTTGTGAACATCTGCTCTTAAAGCAACTTTTTGGATACACAGTATATTTACTCTGAGTTTTAATAATTTAGTTTATTTTTCATGTGGAACTAGCTAGAAGGTACTAAAATGAAGACCTTTACAGAGTTTCGCAAAAAATGCAACCAATAGTTTTATAAATATAACCCTTAAACACGAAAGTGCCCTGACTGTTGAGAATCACCCAAATGAATTGATCAAGAGTAAAAAACCAAATTTGCTCTATTGTTAGGAAAATAACGTCTGCAACTTATCAGAAGATCTAGGTCTATTCCACAATTACTCACATTAAATATCTCTGTACATCATAAAATTCTAAATACTTAAGAACATTTTCGAACTTTTTCAATCGTATAAATAATGACTTATAAAACTCCGTGCTTATTTCTGCTTCATCTGGCACACATTAAATACAAAATCGCTCCATTTTGTATCGAATAATCAAGCGGAATTCCTCTCGATAAAGAAGGGTTAAAATAAGAAAATATCTAACTTTCTCTTGACCCAATTAAGCATTATAATACCGTTATCTTCTTTCAGCGGCATCTCCCTTGACCTTTTGAAGATGCACTCGCCTGACAGAATGCATATATGAGCATGCAGATCATCCCCATCGAAGTGTAAGTGATATGCATCTTAGAACAGCCGACGCTCGAAAGATTTGATATAATACGTCGGATAAGGAGGAGGAGAGGAGGAAGCTGGGATATCGGTATCTGTCCGCTTGGATGTTGTGGCTTGTCATTTAATTAGGAACTCGATGATCATGACAGGACCAGATCTCAAGTTCTGATAGCGCTACTACTAGATATGTTTAGATGTAGGTGTCACTTGCCGAGTAAAAGAAGGAGAAGTTTTGACAGCGAAATTCATTCCATATTGACGAATTTGAGAGAAACCGGGTTCCAAATCCGTGTTTTTGAACAAGGGTTGTCATTGAATGCTCATCAAACTGACCAAGGAATATTCGATCCTAAAATGAATAAATAATCAAGTCAAATCAAGTCAGATCAAGTCCAAAAAATCTGCCCGCTGCGCGAGCACATACTCTTCGCGCGCAGCTTGCTTCGATCGCAAATTTGAGCGCACGTCTTGCGGATCTCGCGCTTCGCGCTCGATGATAAATGTACCTCGCGCTGCGCGCTCGGTCTTTGTATTCCTCTACATTTGTGTACAGAGCATTTGAAACTAAAAAGTAGAATGTCGACTGCTGTATTTGATGATTGTGAATTCTCTTTTGTTAAAGCTTCTCCGGCTTTAACGAATACATTATATACCTCGCACCTTGTTTTTTTAAATTTTAATTAAGTAAGTCTGTTTCTAATAATAATATAATTACAATTGAAACAAAAAACACGCATCAAAAAAAAAAAAGTTTTTCTTTTCAAACTTTTCTTTGTATCTCGTTAAGTTTTGCTAGAAACTTGACTTTTATTTGAAATGTTGTTTCTTTGGATTAATACCAAAACTATGCATCTCATGAGAAAATTAAACAAAATTTTTAAATGTTCTTTCGAAGAACAATTTTGTTCTTTAACTGGAATTTTCTATTTTTAGACTATTCTTGCAGAAAAAACAAAAACTACATGCCCTATCGAAAAATGATTGAACACAAATTTGTGGAAATGTTTTAGATGAACAATTTTAGTCCTTTCACTTTTTTCCGTATCTCCCACAGACTGCTCATAAAATGAAAATTTTTATTTTTTAAAATTATTTTTTGTGCATTCAAAATTGAAATTTTCAATTTTTCGAGAAAATTCAAAAAGTTGTATCAACGATCTTTTACGGCTCCCAAGAAGAAACCTTTTTTTCCTCTTGATTAAGAATTCTCATTTTCGCTTATATTTTGGAATTTTTAAAATGCCAAAACTCTGACAATTTTGTTTTTATCAAAAAGAAATCATGAGGGTAAATTTTGTCACTTTTTTCCTACTAAAAGAAACCGTACTTACAATCTTTCAGTCCTGGAAAAAACGAACTGGACTTATTTTTTTGGTCCCTCAAATTAGTTGCCAAAACACGATCGAATATGATCATTCTTTCGAAAGTTATCGAATTCACAGATTATTTTCCATTATTTTTCGTGCGATCAAAATTGGAATTTTTGATTTTTTGAGAAAATTCAAAAAGTTGTATTCACGATCTTGTAGGGCTCCCAAGACGAAACATTTTTTCTCTCTGACTTTCTTTTCAATCTTGCGTTATTTGGCTACAAATTCTCATTTTTTTAAAATACTTTGAATTTGGAAAATACCATAACTCTGACAATTTTTTTTTTATAAAAAAATCTATAGTGATAAATTGTTTCACTTTTTACGTGCTACAAGAAATTGCACTTACAATTGTTGAGTCTTGGAAAAAAAGTCGGAAGAAATTTTCAAAATGCTCCCCCTTTTTTGTTTTTGATCCGAAATAGCTGGTTAACGAACTCGACATGTCTTTTTGGTCCCTCAAAATGAGTGCGATTAGATATAATCATTCTCCTGGAAGTTATCGAGTTCAAAAATTATTTTTCATTATTTCTTGTGCGATCGAAATTGAAATTTTCGATTTTTTGAGAAAATTCAAAAAGTTTTCATGGTCTTGTAGGGCTCCCAACAAGAAACATTTTTTCTCTCTGACCTTCTTTTCCAATCTTGCGTTATTTGGCTAAAAATTCTCATTTTCTTTTATATTTTTGTATCTTGGAAAATTAAGTCCAAAAAAAATTTCAAAATGCTCCCCCTTTTTGATTTTTCATGCAAAAAAGCTGGTTAACATACTTGACCTATTTTTTCGGTCCCTCAAAATTTTGAAAATACCGTAACTCCGCCAATTTTGTTTTGATAAAAAAAATGATAAAGATAAATTGTTTCACTTTTTACGTGCTACAAGAAATTTTACTTACAATTTTTGAGTCTCGGAAAAAAAGTCCAAAAAAACGTTCAAAATGCTCCCCCTTTTTTATTTTTGACCCAAATAAGCTGGGTACTAAACTCGACTTGTCTTTTTGGTCCCTCAACTTGGGTGCCAAAGCGCGATTGAACATGATCATTCTTTCGAAAGTAACCGAGTTCACAGATTATTTTTTATTATTTCTTGTGCGAACAAAATTAGAATTTTCGATGTTTTGAGAAATTAAAGAAGCTGTATTGACGATCTTGTACGGCTCCCAAGAAGAAACATTTTTTCTCTCTGACAATCTTCCCAATCTCCCGTTATTTTGCTAAAAATTCTAATTTTTCAAAATATTTCGAATTTTGAAAATACCATAACTCTGACAATTTTGTTTTTATCGATTAAAATTATAGTGATAAATTGTTCTATTTTTTACGCGCTGAAAGAAATTGTACTTATAATTTTTTGAGTCTTAGAAAAAAAAGTCTAAAAAAAATTTCAAAATGCTCCCCTCTTTTACTTTTGATCCAATAACGAACTCGACTTGTCTTTTTGGTCTCTAAAAATGGGTGCTCAAGCCCGATCGATTATGATCATCCTTCCGAGAGTTATCGATTTCACAGATTATTTTTTAGTATTTTTTGTGCAATCAAAATTGGAATTTTCGATTTTTTGAGAAAATTCAAAAAGTTTTCATGGTCTTGTAGGGCTCCCAACAAGAAACATTTTTTCACTCTGACCTTCTTTTCAATTTTGCGATATTTGGCTACAAATTGTCTTTTTCTTTTATATTCATGAATTTTGAAAATACAGTAACTCCCACAATTTTGTTTTGATAAAAAAAATGATAAAGATAAATTGTTTCACTTTTTACGTGCTACAAGAAATTTTACTTACAGTTTTTGAGCCTCGGAAAAAAAGTCCAAAAAAACGTTCAAAATGCTCCCCCTTTTTTATTTTTGATCCAAATAAGCTGGGTAACAAACTCGACTTGTCTTTTTGGTCCCTCAACTTGGGTGCCAAAGCACGATTGAACATGATCATTCTTTCGAAAGTAACCGAGTTCTAATCCCATTACAGGCCACGCTAATAAAGACCTACTTCGCTGCCTCAGAACACGCACTTGCAAGATCCACGTTATTCACAAACATTTAAACATTTCCTTCTCAGTTCAAGAACTAGAGAATGAGAAATTTGCATAGAGATGATAGGTTCCATATGACACAATTTTTATCTCCCCTATTTTTGTATTCTCACATTTGAGAAACAAAGGCTTCAAGTTTGTGGAAAGGAACCAGTGATGGAGCTTCTCCAGACAAAGATGCGCATGAATAACATAATTTCAGTCCTGGCAACGAAATTTGGTTCGTCCCGAAAGAGAAATCGCATCGACGTTGTAGCCGCGGGTATCTCGGCTCGCATTCTTCCGGAGAACAATTGCAAATCGGATCAGGCTCGTGTATCTTATTTTCTGCCATCTCGGTGCTACGTGCTTTGGAAGGGAGGATCGTCAGACCGTTCTTCGTTCCACTTTTCGACTGGTGTATGTACATTGTACACGATCGCCAAGTCCGTAGCTTTCATTTTTCACTGTCAAGGAACCGACAATCGATAAGAGCAACATCCCGCCAAGATCTCAATTCCGCGAATTTTCGCTATGAGGAGGCTAAAGAGAAGGACACTGGACAGTAGTGGGCATGTAAAGTCCCTCTCAAAGTTACAACTTTGAAGTCACAAGCATGCTTTCATCCGGGACAGGTCACGACATTGTCAGCCACTGTAATGCATATTGTGTATGGTATGTGTACCGGGATCAGAGTTCTGATGTGAGTACTGAGTTCTGACATATTGTGCCTTTAATGCATTATGTATTTTGCATCAGGGAATGCACTTACAAGCTTATAGTACTCAGATATTTCTCGGCCAGGTGCAACCTCTCTACACCTTCGTGTGTGGGTGTTACACCGACCTCTTTTTTAAAAGAGACCCTTTACATGCGGGTTCATTCATTTTGAGATGTGTGGAGATCGAATAGAACTCGAAATTGGTCCACGTCGTGTTACCACAAATGTGAGACTGATCGCTTAATAACTGGCGATGTGGGAAAATGAATGCATGCGGGACCAGGCTATGATGGTTTATTGATGGAGTGAATAGCACAGCAATGTGCAAAATTATGTAAGATATGGGTCAATTTAGATCCGGATTTTTTTCCTACGTTTGCTTAACGTATCCTGATAATTAGGAATGATTGTATGGTTTGTTTCGTTAACATAACTTATCAAGAAAATTTATATTGGGTCAATGAACTGATAACCTTTTTTCTACAAAACTCACCTCGAAAGTAGGCCGTTTCATGTACCAATATTAGATGCAAAGTGACTTATTCCTCAAAACAATGCGGGAATAATTTCGGCGTATGCACAATTCGATTCTTATATATTTCCCGCATCGGTGGAATAAAGGCGCATGCGCTTTCTACAGGTAAAAAATTTTGCCCATCGCGACGATTCAGAGCAGCGCTCTGTATTCAAGTGAACAGCTGATGACAGGTTGGAGGATAGAGTCGACGCTACGTTCAAGATCAATTTTCCTTCCTTCATTGTGAAGAGATACAAGATTGTGCTCCAGAAAACCTCCTGACAGAAAAGTGAAAAAATTAGTGCAATGCAGTGTACGAACCAATCAATCAGTATCTCACAAAGATGTAAGTGTATGGTATTTCATGGAGTAAAATAAGGCGCTTCAATTTTGAGGTTATAACCTCAAAATTGAATTGTCTTATGGCCTGGTTTCATCGCCTTTTATACAGAATTACTAATATTCAGTAAAAATAATGAGAGCTTACATGAATTTACATAAATTCCATTGTTTATTGCCTAATTAAACTTTCTCGGACGGTTGTTGCAAAAAGAAGCGTGTGATACACGTGTCCTAAGACAAATGCTGTCGTTGTCAATCAGCTTTTTTGCGCACTTGTGTGTTGCTTTATAATCTTGATATAAATTGTAAATATTCAGCAATTATTGTAAAAAAAGCTGTAAGGCCCAAAATAACTGAATTAAATTATTATTTTTTTCTTAGAAAAATGAAAAATTCAAACTCTTACTGTACAGCTTATAAAGGAAAATCAAAACTTTTATTAAATTATCATCATTTATGTTTGAGAAAGTATTAGCATCACCCGAAGTTCCACATCTTCAATTTTCCCCTGAAGCCGAAAATCATGTTTCGGCGATGGTGTCTGTCTGTATGTCCGTCCGTCTGTAAACATGATAACTCACAAAAAAATGGACGGATCGAATCGATCTTTGATGCACTTGTTTGTATAATAAACAGCGCATTAGATTTCTCTTGTGCAGGTATCTTTGATATTAAACTCACATATAAAAACTTCCGTCAGAAGTCGATCGTGAAGCGCGAGTGCCACGATGAGAATGTGTACGAATGGAGCCAATAGAGCTTTGAAAAATATAATCTTCATCTGTACCTAATTACGTTATGAATAAAAATATGAGGTTGCATTGGTTAACTTAAATCTGGAAGAGATTGATTTGTTCAATTCACTTTCAAATCTGCATAATTATTGCAATGAACTATAGCAAAAGCATTCCGAATGCGAGACACAAATACCCGAGTGGGAAGCGCGAGGTTTGAAATGTACGAGCGCGATCGTCAAATTCACGAATTTCTAATTTAAAAAATCTGCCCGCCGCGCGGGCACATTCACATCACGCGCTTCGCGCTCGAAGATAAACTCGCCTCGTGCTCCGCGCTCGGTCTCCCACTTCCCTACATTTTTATATAGAGCTTTTGGAACTCAAAACCAAAATGTCGACCATTTCAATTTGATGATTGTGAATTCTCCTTTGTTAGAGCATCTCCGGCTTTAACAAATACATTCTCATCGCGTGTCTCGTGCTGCGCACTCAATAATTTTATAATTTGTCCGAAACGGTCAAGAAGTTGTGTTAATTCATTTATTTCTTATTTGTGACTAATCGGGAAAATTATAACAAATGAAAAGATCTTTCTCGGTTGAACAACCTTCCTCTATCAATCTTCTGTCTTAGCCTTCGTAATTTTTTCAAAAATTTCATTGTCAAATTTTCATAGTTATTTTTCCTTCTTGCAATGGAAACTATATATCCTGTCAAAAAGGGATTGTTAACACATTTAAAGATATTTTTCTGGTAATGAACCTTTGTCTATTCGTTTTTTCTTTAGCTTGTGTCAATTGGCCAAACATTCAATTTTTTCCTTTTTGATATGGTTTTCTATGAATGAAGGAAAAACTACTTGTCCCATGAAAAAGTAAACTGTACCAAAATTGTAGATTTTTTTCTGGTGCAAATTTTTTGTAAATTTATAGTTTTCCTTACCGTGCTTGGTTTGACCAAAAAATTAAATTCTTTATTCTCTATAGAATTCTGTATTATTTTTCTTCATAATTTTTTGTGCGACCAAAGTTGAATTTTCGATTTTTAATGAAATTCAAAAAGTTGTGAAGATCATTTTGTAAGGCTTCCAAAACAAAACATTTCTGTCTCCTAACTTTTTCTCATATCCTGCGTAGTTTGGCAAAAGACCCTCATTTTTTATGTATTTTTGAAGTTTGAAAATGCCATAATTCTTACATTGTTGTTTTCATAAAAAAACCAAACGGACAAATTGTTATACTTATTACTTACTACAGGAAGCCGTATTTGAAATTTTCGAGTCTTGAAAAAAATCGTCCCGAAAATTTCCAAAATGCTCCAACTTTTAGAGTTTCCATTCAAAATAGCTGGCTAACGAACTTGACCTTCAGTGTTTGACACTGAAAGCGTGTACTAAAGGCCAATAAAATAGATTCTTTTTTTCGTAAGTATCGTGCTCACAGATATACATACATACATGCAAACATACATACATACTTACATACATACATACATAAATACATACACACACATACATACATACATACGTATATGCATACTTACATACATACATACATACATACATGCATACATACATACAGGCTGATTTCCTTATTCAGTTTTTTTTAATTTTGACCTAAAAATGTACAAAAGGTTTTTGAATTAAATTTTTGTTAAAATGGCACTGTTTTGCCCAAGAAGGAGATCAAAATTTCTGATAATATCGCCTGTCATTCAAAATCAAAATCGGTGGTGAATCTCCTAGATCACGAGATATTGTCAATTTCATTGGACCGTAAGCTGCCACGGCACTGCCCTTTCAGTGTCGCAAATGGTAAAAAAGCAACTTTTTGGGGTAAAAATCGCCGCACGGGTAAATTATAATTAGATTTTGATTTTTGAATGTACGCTAGTCTTCCAGGTATAGTAAAAAACAGCAGTTATTTACTAAAGCTTAACGAAAATTGGTTATTCACCAACGAAGATTGAACTTTTCATCTCTCATCTTTCCAGAGATATTATTCAATGAACAATAATCAATGAACAAAACTAAATTTTTCGTGATTCACAATGATTAGCTATTTGAAATTTGTAGCTTCGGTATAAAATATGACGGATACTATTGTACGATTATATTTAGTTGAGCTCAGCTGCCATTTAGCAATTAATCAAAAATTTGTGTAATCAAATGAATATTCCGACAATTTTTCAATGAATAGCCTTAATTTTCCTGCGTAAATATGATGCAGATATCTGCGATATTTCACACAAAGGCTACGGATTTAATATGTCCTTCTATTGCAAATAAGGAAAGAATGACTTTTGTTCATTAGTTTGTACATAAAATTGTAAACAATTCTTCCGTTATTGTAATCTACTTGGAATTATTTTTAGTTTGATATTACATTGATTCATGTCAGGTTACAATGCATAAGTGAGTTCTTGAGGAAATGGTATCACTGAAAAAATAACCAAAAAAATCTGCCCGCTTCGCGGGCACATTCTGATCGCGCGCTTCGCGCGCAGCTCGCTTCGCTCGCAAGTATCAG
>WSXT02159116.1:0-10098 GCA_011762715.2 Neuroterus valhalla | reverse complement strand
TATAACAAAAAGTAGTATGAGTAACTTGTGCGGGGTCACCGATTGCCCGCACTCGTTGCTCAATATACTATTGTACTTCTGGTCTTTGCAAATTCTCTATTCTGACTCGCGTCTGTTTTGATTTTTTATTAATTCTTCTTCATCCTTGACTCAGGTTAATTGCTGAAACAATAAGATATTGATCCGATCTGCATTCAGAACTTCTCATAGCCCTTGTATCTTTTAAAGGCCCTCTCAGTCTTTCGTCCGCTACAACAAAGTCGATCATACTATGGCTTTTGCCTCTGCACCAAGTATACATGTGTATCATTTAGTGCCTGAACCAGGTGTTTGTAACAAACAAACCCTTTTTTAAGCACAAACTGATCAATTTATACCCATCACCATTCGTTTTCTGGTCAGCGAAATGACCAAGTACTCTGTCAGTACCTTCGCTTTGCCCTTCAACCCAACCGTTCATGTCTCCGAGTAGTATTATTCCTCCGCCTGAATCACATGTTTCTATTATATTATTCAACGAATCCCGGAAAGTGTCTTGTGCCTTCTTACTGTCACCATCAATAGAATCATAGCATGCTACAATAAACAGTGTTTTGATTCCCACTTTTACTCTAACCATTTTGACATGCTGTTTGGCTCTTTCATTCATAATTAGAACGATTCCTAGAATACCGTGTAATTCCTTGTCTACTCCTAACCGGAGTTTGAGACCATTCTCCACCTTATCAATCTCACATACCTTTTTCTTTGTGTCAGGTACGCAAAAAATATCTAGCTTCCTTACGCGCATAGTATCCCGCAACTCCTTTTTCTTTATATCATTTAGACCTCTGACATTCTACCCACCCAGTTTCCATTTATCACCTGGAACTTTTCCGGGGGCACGCGGTCCGTTAATGAAAGTAGCAGTCCTGTCATCCGAAGCTATATTATAATTTGTATTATTCGTTGTGTGAATTATCCGCCCAAGCGCTAACTCCTGTAGTTTGGTCTTCAAGCGCTTTTACTTTTACACAAAAAATATTAGGAACGCACATTTCGTCAAATATTGGAAAAATAAACGCGTGTTTAGAAGACCGATAGAGACACGTGATTCTCATTGATTCTTCTTGTTGACTGAGACAAAGAAGAAAAGAGTCTCTTGAAAATGAAACCGGAAACCACCCACCATTTTATGGAATCACAAAAAATACAAATTTCCAACAAAACAAACAATTTTTACTAATAATTGTATTGAATATTCGAGAATATGTCTGGATGGCCTTGAAATGCCCTACATTATATTCTTGAGGTGTTTTGTTCCAGAAATAACCTGAAATATTTGTGGAAATATTTTGTTTTTCAGTTAACCTGACATGTCATATTCTATCGAACGTCTGAACTATATGCAAGACAGCAGCAGCGATACAGAGACGGATTGTAAGGAGACTGATGGACGCGGACGACATCCTGCTTATAAAAATAGGTTAAGGTCAGAGTTAATCAAATTATACAAATAATTATGTATATGTAGACATATACATATGGATATATTTATATACATATTTTATTTCCAATTTCTAAAAAAAAAAGTAATTTGTCTAATTAAACCTCATTGAAAAATGTAGTTCCGCATCGTGCATGTCTTCAGAACCTTGCACATGATGCCTTTTATTTTTATTTTATAGGAGACATGAATAGTTATTATGATTCCAGGGATCACAGTTTTTTCCCTATTTCCTCTTTTTTCTCTTCTTTTGAGAAATTTCCCCTCTTTTCAAGATATCACCTCTTTCTATATGCTCACGTATACTGATATGGAGTTACTAGTTTCTTTCAACTTGTTACTATCAGGTACTGTTTTTCTGATGAAATTACTTTCGTAAATAAGTAACGAACTTGCAACTAGTAGGGTTCGACCCTTGAAGTATTTATGCATAGTCTGAAATAACTGACACTAAAATGAGCTTGAAAAACTCGGTATTGGCAATAGGTTGGGTCTTTTTTTTAAAAAACCGATTCTTTATTTCTTCTAATCTTTGAATATATTTTCACAAAAATCAATTCGAAGCGAAATTCCTTTCGCGTAATGTCTTCAATTTTTTATTTTGAAAAACGATCTCAGTACATTTAGTTATCCATTTATACTCCCTCCCTTCAACGTGTTTAAGAGTCTTTACATAGCCATTACAAATGATACCTATAATATTTCTCTTTTCCCTTTTCTAGGATCCTTGTACTACCTTACCAACTATTTCTCACAAATCTTCTCACATATTATCCTTAATCCTAGACGCTTTCAACTGTGCCCTGGGCTTCCGCTTTCTCTAACCACTATTAATCTACAGATTGTAGCTCAATTCCCCAACACTGGTTCAATTTTTGCTTCTTTAGAAGTCTTTTCGTGGCTCTACCCAGTGCGGTAAGCTTTCTCCCTCAACTCTTCCAACTTCTTCATCTACTCCTCGCCGTGATCAATCCCATTCAAAATCCACTTGGTTTTCTCTTCCATACTCTGTCCTCCTCCTTCGTCACCTTCACGCTTGTCTGAAACATACAACCATGATCCTTGCTCACTGGTTCTTTTTCTTGATCTTTTTCATATATTTGTGTGCCCTCTCGTTCTTAACCAATCTGTACCAGCTATTACATCTTGACTTTAAGATTTTCCCCATCCATCCTCTCTGCCTTGCCGCTCTCTCTTCCTCTATTCCCTGCCATTACCCATGTCTTTCTTGCATCCCATAATCGAACCTCCCTTCGTATCTCTCTTTCGACCACTTCGAATGTCCGACGTTGGCCCACCTCTCTTTACCAAAATCTCTCGTAAACAGGCTTGTGTGATCTTGCTTCCATTCGCCCCTCTCAGTTTTTCTTTTGAAATTTCCAAAATCTTCTATTCTCTCTTCCTATTTCCTCCTTCAGCATGTAACCTTGGCAAATCCATCTCAACCCCATGAACCATCTCAGAAATCTCTCATGCACACTTTCTATATCTCCACTCCATAACTTAACACTGACCATACAAGCACATCGAACATCCACACCTTCATGCTCCAGTTGTCCTTGAACCTACTTTTCCCTATTCTCCACACTTGTCAAATTACTTTACACGCAATCCTTATTTCGCGCAACCGTCTTTCTTCCTTTACTTCCTATGTTTATACTTTCTCATTCCCTCCCTTCCCTTTTCGCTCTCTCAACTCCTTCCATGTATCTTACCCTCTCCTCCTGTCCTTTTTCGCTTGACGTCCTTTTGTGAGCTCGTTTGCTTCTATTGACTTCTCTTTTCTCTGATTCCCCCTTCCTACATTCGTCATCCCATTATTTTCTCCTCTCCATTTCCTGTCGGCCTTCCCTCCTCCCTCAGTTTATCAGTCAATCTTTTGAGTTTTTTTTCAGCAGCGTGTTTACCCCTTCCTCTCCCATATTCCCTACCTCCTGATTTCCAATGTTTTTTTCTTCAATTTTCTCAACTTATCTTCCCTCCAACTGTCCATTAGAAGAAAAAAATACATATTAAGAATTGTGTTCAAAATTATGCTCTTATTAGTAGAAATGATTTTAGGCTATTGGTAAGGTACGAGCTACTCGTATTATGAGGGTCGAGCCCTACCTCTAAAATTTGAACAAATAATCTCAAAGAATTAGGAAAAAGTATTTTATCCAGATAAAAAAAATTAGGTGATACTCTAAAAAATCAAAAAAAAATTCAGTTCCAGTAACTATAAAAACTTTACTTTTCAGATCCTTTTGGAATGTAGTTCATAAATCGACGTTACAATATTCAATACCTTTTATTGCTTTTGCTACTATTTTTTCATTCCCACTATTCATTGTCGCGACATGAAGCCATCGAAACTTATAGCCCAATATGCGAAAATTGGAAATTTTCTCTCACCCTGGGTTTCAAAATTTTCTGAACTGTATACAAACATTTTAAAAAGGAAGAGGAGAATAATTTCCAAAGTTGAATGTTAATTTTTTTTTGTTAAAAATTAATTTTCAAATGAAAATTAAATTTTTCTAGCTACAAATTGTTTATTTTAATTGAAAAATCATCCGTTTGTTCGAAAATCCAACTGTTTGAGAATTCATCGTTTTCGGTTGCACATTTTAATATCTGGTCCACCTCTGCTTTCGAGAATTTGTCTATTTGGTTTGAAAATTTTGGAAATTTGGTTTATTTTTCTGTTTTTGAAATTAAAATCCAACTCTTCCATTAAAAAAAATTTGTTTCTCAATTGAAAATTCAACTATTCCATTTTTGGGTGAATAGTTGAATTTTCAAACTAACAGTTGGCTCCTGAACTTGAACTGGTTGAATTTCAACCAAACAGTTGCATTTTCAAACTAAAAATATGAATTTCCTTTAAAACAGTCGAATTTTCAACAAAAAAAGCTCATTTTGGTACGTGTGTAAGAGGTGATTATTTAGCGAATAAGACGCTTTTTGCACGAGCGGAGCGAGTGACAAATGTCTCATAGGCTAAAAATCACTTCTCATACACGTATCGGACGGTATTTTATACCACGAGAGCCGTAAAAATCATGTCATAGTTAAGATTCTGAGGGTAGAGTGGTATAAACTTGTTCTCTAACCCAAAGAGAATTCTACTTATTTGAAAATCCAAGTGTTTTGTTGAATTCCGTCTTTTTGTGTTGGAAATAAAATTAATCAGGTAGAAAAATTTATTATTTATTTTAAATTAACTTTTTTCGTAAATTAGAAAATTCGTCTTTTGGCTTGAAAATTGGACTGTTTGGTTGAAAAATAATTAGTTTCAGTTAAGGATTCAACGATTTTGTTGGATAGTCAAATGCCTTGTTGGAAGTTTAACTACGGTATTGAAATAAATTTTGGTTATTATTGTAGATTTATGATTTCAGTTAGAAATTCACCTCTTTGCTTTAAAATTCAACAAATTCGAATTTTTCCAAGCTTCGAAATACAACTGATTAGTTAAAAGTTATTCAGTTTTAGTTCAAGAGTTACCTATTAGTTTGAAAATTCAACTGTTCGCAAAAAAATAGAGTAATTGTATTTTTAATTTAAAAACACTTTAATTTCCAACGAAAGAGTCAAGTTTTCTTGGAAAGGAGAAAAAACACATGAAGTTGTTAGATTTTCAACTCAAAAAGACGATTTTTTTAACAGAAGAGTTGAACCAAATATTAAAATGTGTGACCAAAAAATGAATTCTCAACCAATAATTGGATTTCCAAGCAAACACATGATTTTAAACCAAAATGGAGAAATTCCCACTGGGCTATCCTTTTTCTTTTTCATTTTAAAGCTGTTCCTGTAGATTTTCGAAAATTTTGAATTCCAGGGTTGGAGGAAAATTCTGATTTTCCTACATTGAGCTTCAAATCTCTATGGCTTACTGTCACTACATTTTTTGAATAAAAATGTAAAAAAGTTGCGAAAGCAATGAAAAGTATGGATTGTAATAAAAAAAACTTTTCAACTAAATTTCAGAAGGTGGAAGGAAGCATTAACTTGTTAGATGCATTAGATGCATTTTATTCGTGCTTCTAGTAAGATGCAATTCAATTCTTACAACCAGGAAAAAACTGGTAATTTGGTAGAAGAAATCAAGAAGAACTCTGCCTATTTCCCATTTTTCGAGTTCTTCTTGCGCTGTGATCCCTGTAATGTCTATAACTACGCTATTCGTTTTAAAAACATCTTTTATTTTATCCTTATTTTTCTAAATGAACTCTTTATGACAATGTATGCATTACGATCATTTGTCAACATTAATATAACCTTTTTATAGATATAAATGCTTTTCATTCCTGCTTATTTCATTTTATGTAATTAATATTTTTATATTATTATTAAAATACGGCACGTTAGCTAACGATATTCTTTAACATAATCAATTGATGTGTTATGTGATCGTGTATGTTGTTACGTTTTTTACTTGAAAAACGCTTTTTGCACTTAGGTGAGTTTTGAAATTTAGCTCATGTCATAGTTTCATTCGAATAGCAATGTTTGCACCAGTTTTTGGTCTTAGCCATTCTTCTCTTGATTCAGATATCACAATTGTAATTTTGTATATAATTACTGTAATCCATGAAAATAAGAGAGGAGAAAAAAATGCTAGAATATAGTGTCAATAGGATAAAACTTATCATTTTTGTTCCAAACATTTTAAATGATTTATGAAAGTGTATCCTATATTTCATGACACTATTTCTATTGATAAACTGAATTAGAATTCATTGCATTTATTATCCATATCCTCATTCGTAAACTCTTTGGAAGTTAAGTAAAATTACGAGTGGTTTATTATCAGGCTGTCTAGCGAACCAGGAAAAGCTCTGGATAATTATAATTCTTTCCGATTATGAGGAATTTTCACCTACTTAAAGCCACCATCACCCCATTCTTGGCAGAAATCGACCCGGAACCACTATTGCATTACTTCATATTGTGCCGTTTTTTTAAGTCTTCTAGGACCTAGGGTTCTTGCTGACTTATGTCTTCTGTTTTGCCTCTACCAGCATAAAGTTCTAAGTGATCTTCTTCTTCTGGTGCAATCTGGCCCTCGATGTGGGTTCTTAAAGCTTCCTCTTCAGGGCTGCCTCTCTGAACGCTGAACATCTCGTTGTCTCCAAGTGTTGGTCAGTCCAGGTAGCCAAGCGACGTTATCTGCAGTTGGAAAACCGTACATAATATTAGAGCTGGTCTGGGAATGCAAAAAGGCATCAAATCAACTGGCAAAGGAGAATGACGTGATCCTGATATGGGTTCCCGGTCACACCGGGACTAGCAACTCGTAGCGTCGGAAAGTCTGTCAGAAACTGAACGTAGACAAAGCACCAGGACTGCTGGGAACAAACCCAGGGTTGCTGACAGGCGAAAGCTATCATGGGCTACACTTGCAGGATGGGTAGAGCCAGGTAAATCCTGAGTTTACCAAGAAAGTTCCGAAGGGGGTGGTTCAGATGCTTATAAGACACAACGAATTGAATGATCATAAGCCCAAAATGGAATTGGATCCTACGACTGCGTGCGGAAAATTCGGCAGGGATGACGAGCCATCCCTGCACGTCCCATGCCAGTGCCTGGTGTTATCCAGGCTCAGGCAGCAAACCCTTGGAGATTATTTCATGGAACCCGATGATTTAGCGATTCAAACAGTGACCGACATCCTATACTTCGTCAAGGGGTCTTTAGTCGACCACTAGGAGCACACAGTCAAGGGTGTGGCACCAGGAGGAACCCTGTTGGGGCTCCTTGCCCACCTGTGAACTAAACTAATGGTCTATCCGCGGTCTTTCCGACGTCTCTCGATGCCGCATCTCTAAGAACTCGTTGTCCTGTCTCGACTAGTGCAACGCGCTGCGACACAGGAAGAAATTGGACGTGGCGGTCGTACTAGGGCTGGTATCGTAGCGGACCACGAATTTCGTGCAACGGCAGCACACTTTTGGGTGAACAGTCATGCAGACGTCCCATAGTCAGCTAGCATCTTGGAAATACATTGATAGTGCTTCGGACATGAGACTTGGAAAATAGCTCTTTTAGAACGAGAGTGAATCGTTTGAAGTTAACCGCGCTGGCGCTTGTGTGTTTATCTCAGCTGTGGTACGTATAAGTACCGCAGTCGCCCAAAATCGCTCGCCCAGTGTATCTTGTTGTAGGCCGGCTGCAGGAGTTACCTTACCCGAACTTTATCCAACTCAACAGAAAGGCCCTCCTTTTGGGTACACGGAAAGTTACCCTCAAGAGCACCTTAAGGCCATGTTAAACTTACTCGATTCCTACCTTACGAACATCTTTTTTTTGCAACAACTCACGTCTAAACTGGAATAGATATCGAGTTGATATTCTGAGAAAAGCCTTAGAAAACATTAAACTACGTTTGTATACAACATTTTGTTCAAAATTTTCAACAAAAAAATTTTTTGCGAATTTTTTTTTCCAATTTTGAACCAAATGTTGTATACAAACGTAGTTTATTGTTCTCTAAGGCTTTCTCCAAAGAATCAACTCGATATCTATTTCGGTGCGGACGTGAGTTGCTGCAAAAAAATCGATAATTTGGGTCACGTGACCCATGTTTAACATGGCCTTAAGGGTAAAAGTTTCCGTGACATGGACGCCTTCGTGTCCAGCAGCGAGTCACCACTACAAAACCTCAGAGCTACCTTAACTCCCGTCGTCTCGATGGTCGGGTCGCCATCCAAGATCTACATCTCGGTCTTGTGGACAAAGTGGCGGACGACTCAGCTCTTCCCAACAACAGCTACGATGGCCGAGGACAGTTTTGTTTCATTCTTCTTTATTCTAAGTCTTTCGGACTTCCATTATTTTACTTCAACTTCGTCAGGTTTTTGTCTGAAAGTTCTTTAGAACATCGGCCTCTTGGACTTCCTCAGCCTGTTCAATGCGAACTGCTTCGGGACGCGCAAGCCTCGGTTTCTCTTCTCGCTTCAGTTAGGTTGATTACTTCCTCTTTTTTGTATGGTTGTTGCCGTAGTCGGATCCCGTTTCATCGACCTGCGTCCTGTCCTTCTTCACCTGCCTGGGTGGATTTTCTCGTGCTCTTTCATAATACCGATTCAGGAGATGCCTCGGCTCATTGTTCCATCTAAACCCCCTTTCGCATGTCCGTGAAACCTGCTGTTGACTTGGCCTTCTTGATCTATTTGGTTAGTTACTCGGTAAGACAATCCTCAAAGCTATGGTGTCGAATATTTGTTGATCGTGCGTCATTGCGTATCTTGTTTAACGCTTCGTATAGGGCACATTTTTTCTTGGTGGGTTTAGAAAACAGAGATTAAGGCAACAGAGAAGCATGCTTCTCTGTTGTCTTTGGTCGTCTTCTCCATAAAAATCTTCACTCTATCCTCATGGATTCCCACCTCTGTTCCGGAAACCCCTATCTCGCTCCTTTCAACTCTTTACTGAACAATTCTTTACAAGAGCTTTTATTGAAGTCTCAATTCTCAATAACTAGTCCCACGAGTAGTTAAGGAAAAATACGGCCCTCCCTTGCAGAGCCCTGCGTGCGGGGTAAGGTCTCAATACTCTAGGTCTTAAGTCCTAGGAGGTCACCTCATGACGTAGCGACACCATAAGGAACACGACTTCCTTTTGCGACGCAGCCTCTAACATATTTGTTCACGCCTTGGCTTGAATCTTTCCTTCGGAATCTTGTCCGCGGCAGCATATCATTTTGTGTTACCGTATTCAGCAGAAACTCTTGGAATGGAACGATCCTTTCTGACGTCATCAGTTCCACATTCGGCGCACTATCTTTATGTGTGATGTAAGTGTATGTTTGGTTGGTAATCCCGTCGTTATGGATCCTATTCCGTGGGAAGTCACTAGCCTTCCTTCAGGGGGACCTAATGTTTAAGGGGAATCCCGAACAACCGAAGCCCTGGTAGAAGTACATAGAAACTCCCATTCGTACCGAAATTAGGATCGAACCCTAGACCTGCTCGGAAGCCTGGCGTGCTGTAGCCTAAGCTGTCGGGACTTTCTTCATCGAGGGGTTATAACCTTTCAAAATAATTCGATTCCTGCCATCTCAAAATGTTTACAAATCATAATTAGAGAATTTGGATTCCATATGTCTCACTGTGACCCGGTGGATTTATTTATGTATAGGATTTTTCAAGGATTCGTTCTAGATTCGCGGTTATTCTTGAAGATTTGAAAAATTTCCGAGATCTCCCGCGATCTTAGAAATTGGTTTTCAACTTTGTTTCATTCGCTGAAACTTGGGATATTCAAAATCTGGCAAATATTAATCTGATTTTCGTAATTATGGATTTTTTGTTTTTGATTAAGATATGCGGAGTTTCCTTGCACGTCCTGGACCGTTTCTCATTAAACCGGCTGAGAGAGTCCGGCAGAGAGAGTCTTGACAAGCAGAGCTTGTCAAGAAAAAGAGAAATAATGGCCAGTTGAGGAGGGAGACGAGAGGTAGAGGAAAATCCTGGGCATCGTACATAACAGATCATATTCTGGGGTAGTGAAGACGAAAGGAGGACCGAAATGCTTGAGAAGAGTGACAAAGAATAGTATATTGTACAACGAGTGGAGAAAATGGTCGATTATGAATGAGCATTCGTTTGACGCGCGAGCGAAGC
>WSXT02159105.1:0-10098 GCA_011762715.2 Neuroterus valhalla | reverse complement strand
CTTTCACCATTTTCAATCATAATTTACATTAAATAAAACAAAATAGTAAACTTTGACAGGAACAACAAACTTCACATATTAGGGGCATCCGCGATATAAGGCACGGTCCTGAACTTTATTAAGCTCCACCCATCGAAAATGCCCTTAACCAATCAGCTTTTCTTCAGAAAGAGACACGGTCACGGCTCAAATCTTTTCTCTCTCTCTAAACCCCATTTCATAGCTCCGCACAGCGTGATCAGTCCATTTCTATACGTCGATGGATTAGACCGTGGGTTGGACGACCGTGGTTTGTTTTGATTTTTGAATCCTGAAGCACTCGATATATGCGCCACTACACTCAGTGGCCTGTTTGCGAAACTTTTTGGCTTACGTTAGGGAACATCCCCCACCACGAGAGCCTCCGGACCTGTGTATACGACCGTGGCCCACAGTGTTCCGTTTTTCCCTGAATGTACTTCGATATTTCTTTCAAAAACTGAAAAACTTCAGCAGTATTTCTAATTGCTTATTAGGCCTATGAATTTTTTTCAAATAAATTTACGCCTATTACATTTTGTTTTGTTGAAACAACTCCTAAAAAATTATACATAATTATACAGAATACATGACCGACTTTTTAAAATTTTCAGAAAGTGCCATGGCGGCTCCATTACTTCCGTCAAGGAGAATAGACTCCCGTATTCAAGGTAGAAAAGTCTATACAAAACAGGCCTGCGTAAAAGATTAGTGAGGAAACAGTATTCCAACATGATCTGAAAATTTGAATGTCCTGAATTATTCGAAAGTAGAATATTTTTCGGAACTTGTCACTTATGTTCAATCAAATTTTTTCTACTTTAATATCTCCTTTCTCTCAAAAAACCTATAAATTTGAATCAGGTAGTTGAAGAATTTGTCGCATGGTCGCGCTGATTCGGCGGAAATGTCGAGATCGAGAGAATTAGTGAATCTAAACTTCCGGTTTCTTTCGCGCTGACACTGTGTCAAGATGGTATGTCACATAAATAATTTGGTCAGAAATCCGTTTATTTTGGTTCCATCTTATTAAAAATTAGCGATCCGTTACTTGCGAATATTAAAACAAGAACTGTTCTCTTTTCACTGATCAAAATTCATGTGCCTCATGACCTAATGTTTCGAAAATTCGTCGTCTATATCTCGCGTGTGAAGCTTCCATATTTGTGTTTAAAACCTTCTAAAATGATGTTATGTTCTTTGAAAAGTGTGTAAAAATTTGAAAATGGTGCTGTTCTATACATCTCTTTATATCAGTTCATAAGTTTCACATGAGTTGTTTTCTGTCACATTCCTATTTGGAGGTTAGGTTCAGGGGGACGAGAGAATCAAGTTGAATTGAGTATTCAATTATGTTTGGTACTTTAATTTGATGTTCTTAATGGTCGATTAGGGTTTTAATGGGTTATCTCTCTTTTTTTAATTCAAAGACAAGTGTACCTACATGTTGGTGTTGTCAGTTAACATATTCAGTTGTAAGCTCTAGTTTTAAAACAAGTCATTGTTATTTTCTTACAGTCGCTCGTAATCCCAGAGAAGTTCCAGCACATTTTGCGTGTCATGGGCACAAACATAGACGGAAACCGAAAGGTTATGTTCGCCATGACTGCGATCAAGGGAGTAGGACGAAGATACGCCAACATCGTCCTAAAGAAAGCTGACATTGATTTGGACAAACGCGCAGGAGAATGCTCAGAAGAAGAGGTAAGATTGTCAATTTCGATAAGGATTACATTTGTTGTGCTTTATTCGATTACAATTATTTATATCTAATCTCTTACTGTGATTCCAGGTTGAGAAAATCGTCACGATTATGGCCAACCCCCGACAGTACAAAATTCCAGATTGGTTCCTTAATAGACAGAAGGACATCGTAGACGGAAAGTACTCTCAGGTAATTTTGTCTATACATTTATATTGTTGAATCAGTTTTGTTCAAATATCTTGATAACAATTGGCACCAGTTTGATCAATTTGTTCTTCTAATCTTTAAAGTATCCTATTCTCAAATTTTTCTCCTGTTCCTCAAGTTCTAAGATTATACAAATCTAAGTATGTTTTAAACCATCTTGATACTGAAACTTGAAAGATATATTTTTTTTTCAGTTTTCAAAAGTTCTATACCTTCTTTCTTTATAATTTATTTAAAGTTGAAGCACAAGTACACGGTTGGTTGTATTAATATATACTTATTGACTGGTAGCTTGTGCAATATAAACTGCATCTGTCTTAACTCTTCAAAACACTGTTGTCTGAAGGGATTAATTTTTCAATAACAGATGTAACATTCGATTTTTTTACATTTTAAAAGCTTCTTTTTTTAACAATAAGTTCATTTCCATCTTTATGAAGAAATGAAATCAGTTTCTGACTAAATAAGTTTTATTTCAGTTGACCAGCTCGAATTTAGACTCCAAACTTCGTGAGGATTTAGAACGCATGAAGAAAATCAGAGCCCACAGGGGTCTTCGTCACTACTGGGGCCTCCGTGTCAGAGGACAACACACTAAAACCACTGGTAGACGTGGAAGAACTGTGGGAGTATCCAAAAAGAAGTAAATTCATTCTCTATCTCTATCAATAAATTTTCAAAAAATCGAAACATCCGTCTACTGCTTTTTTCCTGTTCCATTAGTTGATCGAATAAATCTTATCACGTTTTTTAATTTACATTATAATTAGACAACTTTCAGAACATTTTGTCAGAGCCTTTATTTTATCAACTCTCACAAGTTTTACACAACATGAAATACATCGATTAAACTTAACATAATAAATTTTCAATATTCCATATTTACAGCGGGATTTTCGGTGTAATTATTTAGATTAGTAAAACCATTGAAGTTGAAATGGCGTGCAAAGATCCAGTGTTTTACGATACCTGTACTGTTTGTTGGTTAATCTATGCAATTATGAACAGCAATATCGATATTATCAGAATTTGAATTTTGCTAATGTTTACCTCCAATTTTGTTTGTAGATACATAATTGAACATTTGATAGTTCAATGTAATTTGAATTTGAATATTTGCTTCTACCTTTCAAGAAAAATAATGACAATAATATACTCAATTCTTCACGTACTTTCCATTATTGATTTTGGTAACCGCATCTTCCTCTCACATATTCCTAAAATTGATGCGAGGCTGATCATTCAATTTTTGAAAAAAAAATTTGTATTAAAATCAGCCGTATATCACATTTTTTCATGAACGAACATAGGAATAACAAACAGTAGAAGACAAAATGCTCGGAAGATTACGAAAGGTTAGGAGTTTTCTCTAGAATGGGAGATGTATGTTACAAATGTATCGCTCAGAGGTAAGAGTAGATTGATTTTCAAAACAAAATGTTAAACTATGAACCAATTAATTAACTATCAATAATTTCTAAATAAGCTTTGGGAACTTTTCCTTGCTGATTCCCTCTAAATCCAATTAGATAATCCTCATCTCCCGATATTTCAGAAACTAAAATTACCTACAAAAAAGGAACGAGATTTATAAAACATGAGACATTTTAAAAATGCAAGTATTACATATTTCAATTCTCTATATTCAAAAAAGGAAAACTGACATAACGAAAATAAAAAAAACGAAAGAATAATAAAACTGCAAGTGTTTATTAATGAAACTAAAATTAAATATCTTATTAGGGGCTGTACATAAATTACGTGACGCGTTTTTCTTCTGTTTACACCATTGCATCTCTTTTGGCATCCTGGCATTTTTATTTTCTTCTTTGTTTAAACAAAAGAAAAGTGCGTCACGTAATTTATGGATGGCCCCTTATGTACAAATATATTCACAGTTACAGAGGTAAACAAAGTATTTTCTATACGAAAAAAATAACAACTAAGAGGCATTCTTACACAAGAAAACGTGAGTAAATATTACAGAGTATCATAAATAATTGTCATGCGACAATATTCAAATCGCCTTTTCATTCTGAAATCTACTGGCTCATAGCTTTCAATTTGTTTCTAATTCTTTAGATTGTATTTTTGTAATTCAAATATAAGAAAAAAGATGAAGTCAGTAAAGTTCAGAGTAATTTTTTGTACAGTGGATAAACCGAAGTAAAAACTACATTTTTATAAGAACGTGCCATGCTCGATTTACAATATATGTAAATAGAATAAATCGTGCCCTAACGATTACGCCACTTATTGAGGAGTATGATAAAAATATTAAGTATACTTGAACGTTCGCAAAAAAACTTATCTCACTCCGAAAACGGTACTTTATACTTTATTACACTTCTGCTACTCTAACGAAATTTTATTTTCAAAACTTTGTATTTTTTATGCTACTAATTAGCGAGAGTTTTTTTCTCTAAGAACATCTTTGTGAATATTACGTGCAAAGAACCGAAGTATAAGTAATAAATTATATTTTTTAAGAAAGAAGAAAATATTCAAAGTTAAATATTAGAGTACACATATTTCCAAAGTGAAACGAAAATATTCAAATACGAAGTTTTAATGTACCTGGTAATAACACTATGGTTACAATTTTAAACGCTATGATTATTGAACAATAAAAAGGCGCTAACAGTACAAAAAAATCGAGTCTGAATCCAACGTGCATAAAATATTGTTTCTCACAACAATTTTTCTTACATCACATAATTATTATCATTCGCATCCTATGAGAATTCCCATACATATCCCCATAACAAAATTCGCATTAGTTGTCTCGATTCATATTGCAATACACTGGAAGTCCATGAATAGTCATTCCTCGAATGTCACTCGTGGGCGAGTCGAGCCGAGGAGTTTGAGAAAGAGACACTCCCAATTTTGCCGAATACAATAGTGTTAACGTTTCAGCACGCGCGTTGATAGTCCACGGCCGCTTGATACCCCATGCCCGAAACTTGACTATGTACGGACTTCCAGTGTATATGTCCATGCAATGCGCACTTCGAAGAAGAGTATTCCCCTTTTTCTGAATAAAAAAAGATTTTTTCAACATGATATTACTGGAGAATCCTGATCTCAATTCTGAGATATTGACACATCCTTTTCGTTAATCTTTCAAGCAATTGCATTTTTCTTATTGCACATACATTATATCGCTATAACTCAAACTACGATTCTAATTAAAAATAATATATTCCATTTCTAATCAAAGTTCTCAGTTAGAGAGCATTATTACTTGAAAAATAAAGTGCTTGGAAAATACGATCACACAACAATGAATATGGACAAGCTGTTGGAATCAATTAAATTGATCGACAATTTAACCAAACGTGCAACTACACAAAAGTGAAGAGATACATTGAGAAAACATGATTATGATTCTGAATTACCTGACAGAAACTAACGAGATATGACTAAACTTATTGAGCTATGATTTCTCTCATGCTCGTGCCAAGTGATCGGAAAAAAATTATATTAAAACCACATGATGAAGACAGTCGCTGATAAATGATCCACTCTATTTATGAGATATCTGGTTGGATATGTCATCGATAAAAATGAAATGAAGAAGCATTCGCAAGAGTATAAATAAAAATTGTTCGGTGCGACCTAATTGTAAGATTAAATTCATGCTTCGAAAGATTTCACACAATATTGGCCATGGCTTCTGTTTAAATTTCAAACTTCGTTACCTCGTCTTGCTCGAGGTTTAGCTCACTGGAATCTTTTGCTGTGTAGTCGCAAACTACTCTTGCTCGATCTTGCCCGTTTTCCATTGGTGCAGATGATGATGGGGTGGTGGTCGAATGGAAAGAACCCCCAGATAAACTGATAGGAAGAAACTTTAAATTTGATGATTTTGTTGATTACAACTCCAGAGTTACACGGACTAGGTAAATTAATTTACGATTCACAAAAACAATTCAAGACTGCGGGGAAATTGCAAGCTCCTTAAGTTATGCTTACTAATTCTATTCTTTAAAATTTGAATTTCACATTTTAAGATCTCTAAGAACAAAGCTTTCAAAATTAAACAATTTTATATAAAATATAGAAGATTCTTGCAAAAATATTATTCACTTTTCTTGCTGTACACCCTAACTTAAAAGAATCATGTTCAACTGCTGACTGGTAACAAGATCACGCCTAATAAAATAATAATAAAAAGAACAGGTAAAATGAAAATTAAGCGAATGATGCCCGTGGTAACTAAATGAAAGGCTGAAATTTATCAATAATCAAATAAAGTAGTCCCAGAGCTTGTTTAAAAAACAATATTCGAAATTACTAATTATCTCGTAGATTCAAAATTTTATTTCAGACTTTTTATTATTGGCTGTGGCTATTTCCCCCGTCAAAGGGATGGCAGTAGGTAGTGATTTGTTGGGGACTTGGAGAAAGGGGGTCATAGGGCATTACATAGTTTAATTCAAAATTGAAAAATTTCATATTCAAGAAATGCTCTCGCATCGTTGAATCGGCTATTAAGGCCATGTTAAACTTACCCGATTCCTACCTTACCGACATCTTTGTTTGCAACAACTCGCGTCTACACTGAAATAGATATCGAGTTGATATTTTGAGAAAAGCCTTAAAAACAATAAACTACGTTTGTATACAACATATTGTTCAAAATTAAAAAAAAAAAATTTGCGAATCTCGTTGACGGGAGAAATAGCCACGCCGTTTAATATTTAAAGACTGGGATTGCTCACACAGCCTGAAGTCAAGAAAAATCTATTTCAAAAATAGTACAAATGCTTTCTAAACATATATAACACATACAAATGCATAGAACATTAAGGCCATGCTATACTTACCCGATTCGTACCTTACCGACATTTTTTTTTGCAACAACTCACGTCCGTATGGAATTAGGTATCGAGTTGAAATTTTGAGAAAAATCTTAGAAAACAATAAACTACGTTTGTATAGATTTGGTTCAAAATTTTGAGGAAACAATTTATTTTTGAGAAATTTTTCTTAAATTTTTTAATGAAATGTTGTATACAAACGTAGGTTATTGTCTTCTAAGGCTTTTCCCAAAATTTCAACTCGATATATTTTTCGGTCCGGACGTGAGTTGTTGCAAAAAAATCGATAATTTGGGTCACGTGAGCCATGCTCAACATGGCCTTAAATGAGTGAAAAACAATTATTTGAAATATTTTTAGTTTGATTGGTGCAACAGCCTCACACGTACATTAGTTGTTTTACGACACAGCTTCCACAGAAAAATGGGAACCAGAAAGCAGATTTGGAAAATTATGTAAAAGGCCCTAAAGAACGATTTATGGTCCTGAATTTCCGGAAATACGGGGAAAGAAATGCCAAAATTTTTTCAACATTAAATCTGTAGTTCCAGAAATTCAGGATCGCACAAACGTTCCTTAGTGCCTTCCATTTAAATTGATGTATTTCAACTTGATACCTTAATTCGAATGGATGTGACCTCTTGTGGAAAAATCTCGGTTAAGTAGGCAACGGATAAGTTCTACATAGCCTTTAAAGTGTATTGAGGAATCTGAAATAATTTTTTTTCAAAATCTGCTTTCTTTTGAAAGGCTTATTGAATGATACCACAACAATGAAACGAGAAGCATGCACCATGAAATGAACTAGCGGCTACAAAACAGATAGAATTCAGTGAACACCGAGAAAAGTAGGAGGGAAATTGTTTATTTCCACATACGTAATTCTCATACATGATTAAAGACAATTCAGAACGTACATAAAAGCAATAAAAGCATTCACATATCTATGCCTGTGAGTTGAAATCAACAATAGGCTTTAATTTTCCAAATTTGAAGAGCGATTGTTACTATTATATAAGATGATACTATGGAACTTGTTTTGCGTTTATACTGTTAGTTATTAGCATTATTAAGTTAGTAATAAATAATTATTGATTATCATGATATCGATAGGTTTTGCTTTTATCTGACAAAACAGTTAATAAGCTAACGGAATTTTGTTAGCGCAGACAGAATCGTGCAAGACTAGACTTTAGTTATATCGGTGTCAAAAGTAGCTGTAACATAGGGGGTTCCAGCTAGTGGTTGATGAGTAGGCGAATTTTGGGAAAGTGTAGGCGAGGGATTAAGCTCGATCACTTCCTCGCTGTTGACCCGCAGCATAGGACTTGGCTGACGTGCCCTGTAATTCCAACCGCACAAGCAAAGATAGATAGTTAACAGAGAACGATTCCATAAGTAGAAAGTTTTTGAAAACACCTCTGGCATTTCTAAAAGTCTTCTCGATTTTGAAGTAGGCTTATTGGTGACCAACAGCTTTCAATTTAAAACCTGATTCCGTTTGAAAGTAAGATTATCCCAAGGGACTAATCACTTGACACAAAGACTGGCACACCAGACTTTGAAAGTGTTTAACCTCTAGGATTACTCTTAATTGAAATTAAGGCATTGAAATTTACGAATTTCGAAAAATAGTTTAGAAGTTTACAACTGAAGTCAAATAATTTCTACAGAAAGAGCAGTTATTAAAAATGCCATTGTATTGCGAAAAAGCACTGCAAAGGAAGTATGAAGAAAGAAAAGAAAGCTATACTACCACCAAAATAGTTTTCCTCTCATGCACCGTGAAGAACAACAGATCAAATACGAAGGAGTTCCAAAACTATTAGTAATCTAAGACTTAATTCTCCACTCTATTATCTCATATTAAAATCACTTTCATTTAAGAAGTCCATCGTAAAAAATATGAATGTACCAATCCATAAAATGTACCCATCAATAAAATAAACAATTAAACATTGTAGCATTTTACCAACGTGCAAGAAATAAAACACTTTAACAGTATTGACATTTGAGTCACAAAACATTCAGAGAAACTAATGCATTTTGTGCAAATTAAAAAAAAAAAAAAAAAAAATGCGAAAATTTCTGAAAAAATGCAAATTACTTAAAATATAACGAACTGAGAATACTTTTCTTTCTACGATTAAATGAAAAATGTCACTGCTTTGTTAATCACTGGGATTTCTTGAGATCAAAACATGATCCTCGCGAATGAGTAATAGTTCTAAGTTTCTCTAAATACTTTACACGTCATAAATCGACGCAGAATTCATAAAACATTACTCACTCGAGTCACCAGAGAGTAGGAAAGCTGTAATAAGATGTTAACAATAGAGAAAAAACGTGTAATTTGAATTACGAAATGATGCAGGGTGATCGAAAATTTCTTTTGTCCTTAGTAGAATAAATTTGCTACTTTACCCAGCGAGTTCTCGTTGTAATTCTTGCATTGTCGCGTGACATTGAGCGTAGTGACGAGTTTGAGCTTCTGCAAATTCGTGTAAGCAACGCAAGTGTCCAGCTTGCGAGCTCGAAACTCCTTCCAGAAGTAGTTTCGTTATTTCAGCTTGTCGATCAAACTCTGATTGTGCTACCCTCAGCTCCCTCTCTGCCTGCGGTTGGGAAAAAGAAAATTTTAGTTCTTTCAACCTTCCAAATACCATTTTTGAATATCAAGCTTTATCAAGTTTCATTTTTTATTTTCAGGAATTTCATATATTAAAAAAATTATGTTTACAAAACTAGGAAACGCGTGAACTTTTACAAAATAAATAATTCACTTCAATCAAGAGATCAAACCGCTGTCCTAGTAAGTAACAAGCTAGATCGGAGTATCTGCGCGACGCATGATTTTATATTCCCTGTTTTCTCCCGGTCAATTTTCCAACTTTTACGGTCTTGGAAGAATTATAATTCTTTCTGAAATTTTCGTGCTTCTTGTTCCAGATATGAATTACTCCTTTTTTCTTCAAAAATTCTGTGATCCAGTTCAAAATTACATATAATTTTTCGGGAAATTCCCTGACCTAACCCAGGATGACAATTTTTCTCGTGAATTTACTGTTCGAAGTTGAACTGATATTTTCTCTATACTTCTTCCTTAATCTAGGTATAATTCAGGTATAATTCGCAAATTTAAATTCCCAATATGGGAATTTAAACTTGCGATGCGAGACCTGATGGCCATCGAGCGAACTAACCAGCATGGCTGCCTATGGGGAACACGTAGCATAGCTTACATGCGTGTTGCACTCAAAAAACGCGATATTTATTAATTTTATGTCAGTTTAATCAGTTAGGGGTACATAAAAAGTTTATTGAGTGCATATATAATCTTCA
>WSXT02159094.1:0-10098 GCA_011762715.2 Neuroterus valhalla | reverse complement strand
ATGGATCAAAGTATGGTAAATCGGTGCTTTTCCACGATAAAAAATAATTTTACCACAGTAAGAGTTTATTTCTTTGTGAAATCTCAGGATTTTTCAACACGATGTAGCAAGGTCTCTTGTCAGAACTAGAGACATGTCGACAAAATGTAGCTCTCAATATGAAAACTTTCGTTGGAATCATGCAAAATCGGCGATTTTAGACTATTCAAAAAATGTTCACTTTATTAGAATTTCGAATTTTCGTTAGAGCACAAAAATTTTTAACAAGGCGCATCAGATTATGCACTTCATTTTGACATCAATTCTGTTATTTCGGTTTGTATGAAACTTTTCTGTTAATTTTTAAGTGTTGAGAACAGCATTGTATCTTGCGGCTAAAAAGAAGGTGCATTCTGTAGCCGAACAGTAATCCATCCGTTCATTGTTTCCAATGATAGAATTTTGAATGACCAAGTTCTTTTCTTTCAATTTTCGCAGCTTGTTTTCTAAAGCATCTAATTGCACATAAGTATCGTTTTTATATATATGGTCTTTAATTTTGTTATATTCCACCTGCTTATTTTGTAGGTCCTCAACAATGGCAAACTTTTGAATTTCAAGCTGATATCTGTCTTCTAATAGTTTTTCCTGCTTTGTTTTAGACTGTATCTTAAGTCTGTTCAAATCCTCCAGAATTATGAGCTCGCCTTGAAGTTTTTCGATTTTGCTCTTGAGTTCTTGTACCTCTGACTTGAGTCTCTTCTCAAGATTTTCTAATTTCAATACCTGTCTCTGTAATCTGACGTAATCTTGTCGCACATCTTCAAATTCTTGAACGTTTTCATACTTCTTATTGAGATGAATGTTGAAAATTACCAGTTCTCGACGGTTTTCTAATTGTACCTCTCCATCAATTTCCCTTGATATGTTTTCCATATGATCAACCACTTCTGCTGAAAGCTTCCTCATTTCCGCCAATTCTTCAATTTTTTTTTTGTCGAATGTTGCAATAAATTCTTCCATAGTTTCCTCTCGTTTACGAAGCTCCTTGAATTTGATAAGCCTCATTGATCGATCTTCGTCCAGATCAACCTCAAATTTTTCTATATTTGTTTCCGATTCTACTATCCGCTTTTCGATTTCCGCAATACGAGTTTCGGATGCCAATATGTCCATATTGTCCTGTTTCACCCTCTTAAGAAAATGATCTCCATTGTGTTCAGGTGAAAAATTGTTTGTTTCCTCTTCGCGTAATACATTTCGCTTTTCTTCAGCCTCCATTATCTTTGTTCGTAATCTGACAGCCTCTAGTTTCACTTGAGAGAGCGCAACTCGTTCTTCCAAACTAGTTTTTTCTAAGGATAAAGCATTTGATGTTTGCTGCGTGTCATCGACTCTTTTTTGCAATTTCGTTTTAAGAGTGTGTAATTTCTCGTATTTATCTCGAAAATGAGGATCTATACCTTGTATGATCCTCTCGGCCTTCTCCCTTTCTGAAGTAATATCACTTTCAATTTCTTGGAACTGTTTTTCCTTAAGATCACGCTTTTCAATCATAATTTCTATTTCGGACAAGGCGAGGTCGTTTGATCGAAGAAGGTCGCAAGCTTCACGGTCAATTTTATTTTTACCCGCATCTGATGGCATCATATCTACAACAATGTTAAAGTCTGCTAGTTGTCCTTGAAGATCGCTTAACTCCGCTGCGAGATCTTTCGCTTGTTGGACATAATGCAAAAACGTCACCCTTTCTTTACTGTGTACATCAATCTCTCGCACAGTTGCTACTATTTCTTGTGACAGCTCTTTCAACTTGATCTGAACTAGTCCCTCATAATAGCGCTTGTCTTGAATTTGTCTGAAAAGAGAAGAATATAATATTACGGGACGTAATAATCACAGACTTTCGGGTATGTATCTGTGCTACTTCGGAACTAGAAGCCTACTTCTAATTCGTGATAAGTAACGACATTAACGAATGAATAAAACAGCATTAACATTCTATCGTTTGACGCTTGTATGTTATTTAACAAATAAATATTAGGTAAAATTAAACACAGACTGAAATTGAACAATTTATCGGGTGCTAGTAGAACAGGGGCGAACCTGACGTTCTGGAGGCCTCTAATGAAGCTCAATTAAAGCCTAAAATTCGATAAGCCCAAACTTATTCACAAAATCCAAGCTGGCCAAAGAATAATTCCAAAGTGCAGTTTGACTTCATTTTTCATCCGATCTTCAACGGTCAAAACGAAAACACGCAAAATATTGAAGCGTTCCACATCACGAGGTCTTGCATGCGATCAAAGTAATAAACGGATGCTAGAATGATGTGTGTATTTCAAAATTGTGATATCTAACGTGATACTGTGTGAGGTAAGAGGACATTGGTAGGATACGAAAGTATATGAGGAAATACGAGGGTAGAACAAATAATATTAAGCACGTTAAAAGTTATTAAAAGACAAGGCGTTTTCATTTGGGGTTTAGGTTTTGTTGATGTAGACGTATGAGAGGGTTACTGCAAAAACGAGATACCTGCAGGCGGGTTTTCCAGGTCCAGAGAACAGAATAGGGGAAAAAAATTCGGTCAAGTATTAGCCCAGTGCTCGGTCAATATCAGCAGCCATCTTTGGCTACTCAAATGTGCCATTCGTCCCCCCCCCCCTCCTCCCCCGAAGTTAAGCCTATTGTCAGCTCAATCTTGGCAGTTTTCTTTTGGCTACCTAAATTGGCCAGCTTCGACCTCTAAATAGTTTAAAAGTCAGCTTTGTGCCAGAAAAATACGGTTTTACTGAAAAAGCCAGCGTTTTACCCAGCAACGGTGCAATGCTAGACCGCGTGTCAGTTCTACGAAATGAACGCAGACAATCAGTGCAATGCACTGTATCGTCTGCACAATAGCTTGAATTCGGCACTAATGTTAGGTGCATTGTGCGAAGTGGAATGTTGGAAATTCTAATGGGACAGATTTGTTATAAGGAAGGATCCATTTACATAAATACTTTAGTATAAGAGTTTAATCTTCTTGACTACGCTGCCATTATGCATGTCGGAATCTCCTACACTCTGAAGCCTTGAACCAGTATGATTAGCGATTATTATTACTAATGCTGCGAAAGAACAGGCCAAAGTTATCGTGCGGCAAGAAGGCCGTTTATATCTTCGCATCTACGTATAGTTTGGTAGTTGCACTCATCTCTCCAGATAAGGCGGGAATCCGGGATAGATGGCCCTATCGCGCCCTACTCGAACGATGATCTTTAGTCTAGGCTGCCGGGGGATATCGAGGGGAGACAGAAACTTTCAAGCGCGAAGCCAGCACTATCTCAAGCGGCATTTTCTAGGAAGATGAGTGAATTTAATCAGAAATTTTGAATTGAGCATGAGAAATATTGTAAAAATTTTGAATGTTAAACGAAGAATGCTTGTCCTTATTTTATGAAGAAAACCTCTTTCATATATGCGCTGCCATCAAGAATGACGGAAAGGCCTTCCATGAAATAAAAAGACTATGTGGGATGATGTTTCTTTCTTCTTCTTTAGGTCGATGAGAGAATAGAGCAATGTGAAATTTCAAAGATACACCGTGACGACTACCGAGGAATCTACTGCACCGAACGACTTAACTAATCAAATTCTCGAAGCATATTTTACGTCATGAAGACAAGATGGAAATTTATTCATTCAAGAAATTAAATACAACTTTCTGTGAAAAAAGGACCGACTCTATTTTTATCTTTACGTTCTATATGGACGGATCAATTTGGTGATGACCTGCTTAATTGCTACAATGCCAGTACTGTCCCAAATCGCAGAGGTTACATGGCTCGCCTACTAACTCTGTGGTGCCAGAAATGCCCAGAGCCATTGCACCTTTCACAGAATGTGGTAAGAAACCGTGCCATAAACCTTTTGTGAACAAGAGATATACGCGGAACACTTCCTTAACCACTGCAAGAAAGAGCCACAAACGAAAATTAGGGAGCGAAATTCAGACCTACTGCTGAAGCAAGGCATCCCTCAAGAGACGATGGCACTTTTAGGATAAGGAGGAAGTTTAACATTTAGGTTCCTCCCAAGCCACATGATCAAGCTAAAATGGATGGTACCCTCCGTGAGGATCTTTTGAAGGATTCCGCCCTCTGGATCATCACTTCTTCAGTTCATTGGGCACGGTCCAATTCTCCGCTGCTAGTCCAGATTGTATCCAAGTCAAAGAAAAACAGGCCAATGAATTGTCTGAGCAAGATTTTAATTCAACTTCCCATTAACTTATCATCTGTGTGTTAAAAGCTTGGAGGTTCATTCACATATAGTAGGATGTATAAAGAGATTCATACTCCTACGGAAGACCAGATATATTATTGCATAAGGTCAAAGCATAAGGGATTAAAGATCTATACTTCTGGAAAAGAACATCTTGAAGATGCTCTCAGTATCGTCGGGAGGTATACGCGAGAAATCGGTATGGACTTTAGATTGGATAAGGGTGCCAAGATTCATCTGAAATCTGGACGAATAGCTGCATTCAGGATCCAAAATCAGTAAAGGAGGCTCTCCGAAGTAGATGCAAACACCTTCTCCGACGGATTTCGTCGTCGAACCTATTCGTTTAGGGTAGTTCCATGGACAAAGATCGAGCTCAAGGCTCTTGATCACTACGCGCAAGATAATGCACATGAAGGAAAGCTTGCAATGGCAATTGTCAGGAATCACAAAATGAGTGGGAAAGGAGCGTTTCTTTACAAAGCCGCAAAGCAGGCAGCTGAAACCCTTGGCCTTCCTTAAACAACATAAAGACAAGGTGATGCATGGAAACTTTCACAAAATTGTTGAAGATCCATTCTTGTCACATGAGTCATCGTTTGCTTTCCTTAAATTATCTGGACTCAATTCGAAGACGGAGATTTTAATTTGGCCTTTCAGGATTCACCTTAATTTGCCTCTATTCGCCTCAATTAGTTCTTCTTTACTGGGTTTCTTTAGTGGTTTTCGAGAGTTTTACATCGAAAAATAATTAGTTCTGAAAGAAGCATACTTTGAATAATAACACCGGAAAAAAAGTGGTCTGTACAAAAAACCAGACACATCTACCCCTACGTATTTTGACGTACTGAATCCGAATTTGAGGTCCGTTTGTCCAATATACCTCCAAAATTTTGTTTAGATCGAGAAAAATGGCGGAAAATTGAATTGAATTGCAAACAACCCCTGATCCAGACGTGGAAAAATTTTTTCGCTTTTGCGAAAGACATATTTTTTATGTAATTTGAACCGCTGAATCCGAATTTGCAGTCCTTTAGTTCGTATCTCCTCAAAATTTTGCTCAAATTGAGGAAAATCGACAAAAAGTGACAAATAATGCAAAAAATCGGTAAAAACGCATTGAATCGGTGTGACAGAGTAACATAAAAATTTATTTTGAATTGTACCAAATGAATTTTTCATGTAGTTTGATCCGCTGAATCCAAATCTACAGTCCGTTAATTCGTATCTACTCAAAATTTTGCTCAAATCGAGAAAAATCGACAAAAAGTGATGAAAAATGCAAAAAATCGGTAAAAGCGCTTTAAATCGGTGTGATAAAGTAACATAAAAATTTATTCTGACTTGTATCAAATAAATTTTTCATGTAGTTTGATCCACAGAATCCAAATCTGCAGTTCGTTAGTCCCTATACCCCCAAAAATTTCGCTTAAATTGAGAAAAATGGTAGGGCAACGATGAAAATAACGAAAAACCCTTTGGATGAGTATAAGCAATAGTAGCAAAAGTTATTCTGTCCCAAATCGAACATTTTTTCTGCTAATTATAACAAGTTTAACTAAAATCTATAGTTTTTTTGCATTGTCGATAAAAATATTTTTTGAAAATCGTAAGCAAAAATTCCCAAAAATGGTGAAAGATAGCAAAAAAATGTAAAAAGTGTCATTCAAGAATTTTGACCACGTAGTATCTTCCTTGTATACAAAACGAAGTTGCTTTAGCTCATACTTTTTCACTTATTTTCATTTTCTTCCGCTAGTTTAGTACCTGCTGCTGCCTTTACTCCTTTTTTCTCTTGGTTAAGAGTCTGGTCTCCCAGGTTAAAAGGGGAGTAGTCGAGATGAGAATGTAAGAAAGACATTTTATAACTCATCAAAAAACCCAAGTTTCTCATATTTTCCAACATTTTTTCGACTATTTCTTCATAGTCCTTACTCTGTTTATTCCCTAAAAAGTTATCACGAACAGTTTTGAAGCTTTGCCATCCAGCTTTCTCTGTGTCAGTCATCCTTGTGATGAATGTTTTGTCTTCAAATAGAGTGCGAATTTGAGGGTTACTTGATGAGTTATAAAATGCCTTTCTTATATTCTCGTCTCGAATACTCGCCTCTTAACCTGGAAGACGTCAGTGAAGAAGCAGGAGAGCGATTTCATCAACATATAAGTGTAATGGAGTATTGATACCAAAGGAAATGGAATGTCAACATGATGGCAGATTTTTGCTGGACGATGAAGAGAAACATTCAGACAAATCGCAAAAAGAGGAAAAGAAACCCGTTGCATAGGTGATTGAAGAAAAAAGATTACGTTACAAGAGAAAAAAGGAGTGAAGGCAGCAGCAGGTACCAAACTAGCGGAAGAAAATGAAATTAAGTGAAAAATTATGAGCTAAAGCAACTTCGTTTTGTATACAAGGAAGATACTACGTGGTCAAAATTCTTGAATGACGCTTTTTACATTTTTTTGCTATCTTTCACCATTTTTGGGAATTTTTGTTTACGATTTTCAAAAAATCTTTTTATCGACAATGCAAAGAAACTATAGATTCAAGTTAAACAAGTTATAATTAGCAGAAAAAATGTTCGATTTAGGTCAGAATAACTTTTGCTACTATTGCTCATACTCATCCAAAGGGTTTTTCGTTATTTCCATCGTTGTCCTACCATTTTTCCCAATTTGAGCGAAATTTTGAGGGTATAGGAACTAATGAGCTGCAGATTTGGATTCTGTTGATCAAACTACATAAAAAGTTTATTTAATACAAGTCAGAATAAATTTTTATGTTACTTTATTACACCGATTTAACGCGCTTATACCGATTTTTTTGCATTTTTCATCACTTTTTGTCGGTTTTTCTCGATTTGAGCAGAGTTTTGAGTAGATGGTTCGGCCTTCATTCGTGCTCTTAGTCTTGTTTTAGGTAATCAGTTTGGCAACATACTCACGAGGTATTATAGACTGTTTATTGATCGCTACTCCTGGTAATGCTTAGGAACATTTCAATGCTCTAGCATCCATTTTTCCTGTGCTGAAAAATCATAATTTTGCTCTGAAACTGATGAAATCGCTTTTTTGTAAGTCAAAAGTGATTTTTCGGGATATGCTTTGTCCTCAAGATCGCTTACAAGTCATTAGAGAATTAGCAGTTTATTCGTGGAATTGGACTGAAATAAACGTCAACCGAAACAGTAAAAAATAATTTAGTCAACTGCACTTCACTCGGTTACATTCAACCTAGTGTGCCATTTAGATTGCAAACTAATGCGTCAAATCTTGGGATTAATGGAATTCTTCATCAATTTGATAATGGTCAGAACCATGATGTAATATGTTTGTCCAGCAGATGCTCAAATGAAGCAGAGGTTTTTTTTACCACAACAGCGAAGGAACTTTTGTCTATTGGTTATTCAGTAACCAAACTAATATTTCTGTTGATGGGACGCGACTTCACTGTAATTACTGATCATGAAGCCTTGATTTTCCTTAACTCAACACCACATCCTAATTCAAGATTTCTTAATTTAATGCTGAATACTGCACTGAGCGCGATAATGTTATCATCGTTTTTCACAGTCGGAATCCAATTGGTAAATTTGGAAACGAATGAACGAAATACATTATTCGATAATAACCTTCGCTAAAGGAATCAAAACAGCTTTCAAACAAGTCAGAGAAAATGAACTTGCCGATCTCTCTATAAAAAAAATCATCATCGACCTTGATTCATTCAAATATAAATATCGCTTCCAATTGCGAAACCAAATTATATTTCATCATGATACTATTACGCGTAATTGGCAAATCATGGTTTCGTTAAACCTAAATTTCAAAAAATAGAACAGGTTTACTCTAAATTAGATCACCCGGGTGTTCATAAGACTCTTTTGTGTATTCGTCGTTTCCATCACTGGAGGGTCATGGACAAGGAGATCAGGAAATCAAATGCTTCTTGTGATCTTTATCAAAAAGTGAAATATCTCAATAAACAAATAGAAGGTATATTGCACCAGGTTTATTCTCTGGAGCCGAACGACCATGTAACAGTCGATTTCTTCGGTCCATTGCCTCATCTCCATTGGTGGAGTTAAACATATTTTTATTGATATGGATGTTTTCTCAAAGTACGTAAAACTTGATCCTATAGAGAAGAATGATCATGATTATTGGTGAATAATGGGACTCCAATGTGTGCAAAAAATTACGTGAATCTGGACTTCAAATAATTTTTCTTCTGTCATATACCCTCAAAGTAACCTTATGGAAAAAGTCATAAGAAAACTGGGCAATTTATTTCGTATCCTCTGCTCTGATACCGACACTTTTTGGGCCAAATACATGCCAGATTAGTAAAATTTCCAGAAGAATCGGATTTGCCTCGTGAAGTGAAGATCAAGTTATCAAAATAGCAAATGCAGAAGCATTTTAATTATAGAAAAAAACAAGCAGGGGAATCCTCAGTCTTTTTGAAAAAATAGGAGGGTTCTGTTCTTTTACGTGTCCCTGAAAATTCTAACAAGTTTGACGGGGTAACCAAAACGTCTTTCATATATATTGTGGTCTATATCAATTCTCAAAATCATTTGCTAATAACACTGGCACACAAAAAAAAGTTTTCTTTACACCTGACGGGACCTATCTACGGGCCTGTTCTTAGACCCACTGAATCCGAATTACAAGTCAGTTTAGGCCATACACCCTCTAATTTCGAGTGAATTGCAATAAGCCGTGAGAAATAGCAAAAATTAGATGTTTCAGTAATAAGAATAATTTGTGGATCTAGGACAAGCATAATTTTCATGTATTTTGAAACGTAAAATACTAATTCCGAGTTTACTCAAATCATAACCCGTTTTGAATCGGAGGACATTGTAAAAAATCCATGAAAATTGCAAAGAAACTTTGTATTCTCATTGAAGGGACTATTGTCGTCAACCGTTATACTGTGAAGGTTGAGTGTAAGATTCAATATTCTGAAAGAATAAATTTGAACGTGATTTATATATGTTTTAATGATCAACACCTTGTGCATGTTTTATCGATGATCAAAGTGGAGAAAGATGTCAGCCCGTGGTAATCTGCACAGCATAACTGCCGTATGTTTCTTCAGACCCACCACTATCAAAGGAATGAAGACGGTTGGTTGAGAATTGCAGCTTAAAAGGATAATCGCTGATCATAGGATGTGACACGAATTTGCACCATACAATATTGAGCGGTAAGTATACCAACAATAGGGATGTTGCCTACAGGCAACGTGACAGAGACAGCTAGCAATATTATCGAACTCCTTATGCATGACCTGACAGCAGGCCAGAAGCGGACTAAGAGCTTTCGGGGCCCAGGGCGAAACTGGTGTGGGAGCTTCTCAACTTTAATTTTGTTATCAAATTATTAGTAACGAAGGGATTCAGGAATATTAATTGACAAGACTCATTAGGCTATTGATTCATTGGACACAAAAACATGGCAGTTTTTTATTTAATAAAGATTTTATTCCGTATTTTAATCATGTTGTGGGGACCGCCTAAATGTGGGGGCCCGGGGCGGACCCCCACCCCCCTTAGTCCTTTACTGCAGCAAGCAGATGCCTATGAAAAATGTCTTTACTTCACAGATTTGTTGCGTTTATACGGAAATGAATACCAATAATCGTTGATTTAAGCAATGATGGGGAAAATTTAATACTGTTACGTGACAAATTTTTGCCCAGTCACTTTTCCCATCTTATTTAACTAACTTTCGCTGAACATTCCGTTCAGGCACGTGTCACGATACTCCAAGGGCATTTGTTAGGGTAATTTTAAGGATTTGAGGGCTCATGCATTTTGTTTGTATTTTTTTTCGTTTGCG
>WSXT02159093.1:0-24072 GCA_011762715.2 Neuroterus valhalla | reverse complement strand
GAGGTGTGCAAAGGAATAGAGAGAAGGTTATGCCGAGACTCTCAAACTCGTAACAGGGAGAGAGTATAAACAAATATCCCAACTATATAAATTTTTGTTCTTTCAATGTGAGTCTAAAATGATTTAAGAGATTAGTCTGTACACTGGAATTCCGAACATAGTCAATTCCTTAAAAGTTGTTCCGAGAATGCGGATCGTGGACGAGACGATCCGAGGGGTTTTCAGGGAAGCACCGGACAAGCCCTAATCTCGGCCAATGCCGCAAGTTCAAAGCGGACAGTACCCAAGCGGGCAACATCACCAATGCGCGGACCAAAATCACATAGAGATAGTTCTACGGCCCTGAGTGGTTACGTTGAAGCACTCGCGAAGATGTTCCAAGACCGTTGATGGTCAAGCCCGGAACCTGACTATCTTCGGGATCCCAGTGTATTATATTATAGACTTATGTAGGATAAATAGCATGGGGGGCGATTTTTCAGTGTCCTATCCATTGCGCCTCTGCGTTAACAAATAAAGTGGAAAAAATAGTTAAAATTACAACTCCGTTCTTCATGCTTTTATAAATAATTGAAAAAAAAATAAATCAAAATCAGTACAGTGACATCTAAGATAGAAACTTGATCCATAAACAAATTAAACTAAACATATACCTTTTTAAGGGTGAAAGATACATATTCAATCCAAAATGGAATATTTAAATTTGCATAACAAAAAAAAAATCAACTATAGGGAAAAGAACAAATTTTCAACAGAACAGTTCAAGCCCACATCAAAGAGATAAACTTTCAACTAAACTTGGAATTTTTCGGGATACCTTGAAATCCCTTTTCAGCATTCAGAAGATTTCAATAGATATTCAAACTTTTTTTAGATTTCAAGGGATTTGGAAAAATTTTCATAGATTTTAAAGATTTCAGGAGAAAACATTTTACTGAAAGGTTATATGGAAGTTTTATGGGATATTTATCATCTCTACTTCTCTTATCCCTCTCCTTTTCTTTTTCTTCTCTCCTCCCCTTCTTCTCTTCTGCTCTTCTCTTCTTTCTTTCATCTATCAACTCTCTCGTTCTCTTCTTATTTTCTTCCCTTCATTCTCTTCTTCAGTTCTCCTCTCCTTCCCTTAACCCTCTTCTTCTTTTCTTCTCTAAAGGGTCTTCTTCTCTTCTCCTTCCCTCTTCTTTTCGTCTATTCTTTTTTTCTTCTGCTCTTCTTCTTTCCTTCTCCTGTTACTTTTTTCCTTATTGTCTCCTTCTATTCTTCTCTTGTTCTTGTTCTCTTCTTCTATTCTTCTTTCCTTCTCATCTCATTTTCTTCTGCTATTCTTGTCTTCTTCTTTTATTCTCTCAGTCTCCTCGTATCTTTTTCTTTTAACTCTCTCCTATTCTTCTCTCAACTCTTTTCTTCTCTTCTTCTCCTATTCTCCTAGCACTCTTCTTCTTGTCTTCTCTTTTTCTCTGAACTCTCTTCTTCTCTTAACTGTTTTCTTCCCTTAACTCTCTTCTTCTCTTCTTCTTTCAACTCCTAAATCCTCTGGAATCTCTGTCCATCAGACAAAATATACTTTCTATCAATCTAACCAAGCACCAATAAACGAGTCAGACTAGTTTTTTTATTATTCAAATTGAATTTTCAGATGTACCTTTGAGAGTGATTGGCAGGATGTCAGGATCTATAAACGGGGAAATTTTCGAAGATAAGGATCTTCAGTGCTACGTGCAAACTAAAGACGGAAGAACTTACACTGCCATTTCAAGAGTACCGGAAGTTGTCGGTCCCAGCTTCCAACTACTTATCAATATCGGCAGCGTTATCGGGTGGCTCTTTGCCAAACCAATTGGAGAAGCTAAAAACGGATTTCAACTTACTGGTAAGATCAATTTTCTACATAAAAAAAAAAATTTAGATCCAATATCTTCACAGAAAACCAATCTAGACTACCTTATCCTTTATTTATAATATGTTTTCCAAGGTTTTACATAACTTCCCTTCTTTCACATCTTTCTCTACCTCTTATTCTTATTCTTCCGTATCTCTTATTCTTCTTCTTTCACTACTTTAGCTTTTCATACCTCTTGCATCCTTTCATCTCGCATTCCCTCTTCCTCTGGAATTTTCTTTTCATTCGTTTGCTATCCTTTCTCATCTTCCTTTCCTCTCATACAATCATTAGGTACATGCTTCTATTTCTCATCTACCCATTCGCAAACTCTGTTTTTTCTCTTCCCATCCTTCCTCCGATAAACTGCCTCCTTTACCTAATTTTTTAGTCTCCATCTAGCTATTTTAGTCTATCTCTATTCTCCCTTTCTTCTCTATAGATATTATAGCAATCTTCTTCTTTTTATTACCTTATCCTATTTATTGTCTCTTGATTCCCTGATCTTCCCCTATCTGTCTGTTATTTGTATTTTTTTATCCCTTTTTTTCAATTCCTCATAACATAAAGTGCTCTTGGCTCCTATCCCATGATCTCTGAGAAAATTATTTCCTTTCTCCTTCCCATCGAGCTCGTACTGCGGCCCTCTTACCTCTTTCATTTTCCTCTATTTAACACTTTCTTGCTGACTTCCCTTTCTTGCTTACATCCCTTTCTTTCATTCTCTTAGTTTATTTTCAAATGTCTACGCCCTCTTTCCTGCCTCCATTCCTTACTTATCCCTTTGTGTCTCTTCTCGTACCATGTAGGCCGGGATTCTACATATTCTTCCTAATGTCCATCTGATATACCTCGCTTAGATCTTTTCTATCTCCTTTCTTTCCTTTCATCCACATATCTCCGCCTCATGCCTCATACCGGCTATTACTGCGTATCAAACAATCTCATTCGCTTCTTGCAATCTTTTTCAAACCTCCTTTTTACTCCTTCTTCGTCAGTACTATTAATGTTTAACATCACATCACTTAAAAAGTAGCGAAAAAGTAGTAAACAGAAAAATGTTTGAAAGTTTGGAATTTTTGGAAGCTTGGGATCTTCTTCCCTTGGTTTCTTCTCCTCTTCCTGTCCTTTTTTCTTCTTATCTTTTTCTACTCTTCTTCTCCTCTCTTCCTTCCTTCTGTTCTCTTTTTTTTCTCCTCTCCATCTCTTCCTCTCTTTACTCTCTCCATATTTTCTTCTCTTTCCTCTCTTCTTATCTTCTCACCTCAACTTTTTATGTTCTATTTTCTCTTTCAGTCTTCTTCCCTTCTTTTTTCTTTCTCTTCTTCTCTTCCTCTTTCCTTCTCCTTTACTCTTCTTCTCTTACCCCTCTTCTTCTCATGACTCTTTTCTTTATTTCTTCACTTAACTCTCTTGTACTCTTCTTATCTTAACTCTCTTATTTCCTTTTTGTCATTCTTTTCTCCTCCTCTTCTTCTGTTAACTCTCTTTATCTCTTCTTCCTTGACCTGTCTTCTTCTCTCCTTCTCTCCTTATCTTAACTCACTTCTTTTCTTTTTCTTTTCCTCTCTCCTTCTCTTTTCATCTCAACTCCTTTTTTCTCTTCTTATCCCAAATCTCTTCTTATCCCAACTCTCTTCTTATCGCCTCCCCTTAACACTCTTCCTCTTTTCACTCTTTTCTTCTCTTGACCCTCTTTTTCTCTCCTTCTTTAATTCTTTTTATCCCCTATTTTCTTTCTTTTACTCTTCTTCTACTCCTAATTCTCTTCTTCTTTTCTCATCTTCTCCACTCATCTTATTTCTCTTCTTCTCTCAACTCTTCTCTCACCTTCAACTCTTCTCCTGTTAACTTTCTTACTCTCTTTACTATCTTTCTCTCCGTCTCTCACTCTCTTCTTCCCTTTTTCTCTTGTCCTCTTCTTTTCTCCCTATCTTCTTCTCTTTACTTTTTCTTCTCTTATTCTCTTCCCCTCTCAACTCTCTTGTTCTGCTTCTCTTCTTATCTCAACTCTCTTCTTATCGCCTCCCCTTGACACTCTTCCTCTTTTCACTCTCTTCTTCTCTTGGCCCTCTTTTTCCCTTATTCTCTTCATCTCTTCTTCTCTTTTTCTCTCCTTCTACACCTAATTCTTTTCTTCTCTTCTCATCTTCTCTTATTTCTCTTCTTCTCTCAACCCTCCTCTCACCTTGTTCACTCCTCCTGTTAACTTTCTTGCTCTCCTTACTATCTTTTTCTCCGTTTCTCACTCTCTTCTTTTCTCTTCTTCCCGTTTTCTCTTGTCCTCTTTTTTTCTCCCTGTCTTCTTTTCTCCTCATCTTCTTCTCCTCATCTTCTTCTCCTTACCTTTTCTTCTCTTATTCTCTTCCTCTCTTAACTCTCTTGTTCTTTTTCTCTCCATCCCTTCTTCTCTTCAATCTCTTCATATTTTCTTCTTTCAACTTTCTTCTCCCCTTAACTCTTTTCTTCATTCTTCTCTTGACTCTCTTTTTATCTTCTCATCTTAACTCTCTTCTACTCTTCTTATCCTTACTCTCTTCATACTTTCTTCTTTCCTCCTTCTCTTCTCTTCTTCCCTCAACTCTCTTCTTTTCGTGTCCTCTTCTTTTCTCCTCCTTTTCTTATTTTTACTCCCTTTTTCATGTATTCTTTTCTCCTCTCCTTATCTCAACGCTCTTCCTCCTTTCACTTTCTGCATCTCTTCTTCTCTTCTCATATCCTTCTCTCCTCCTCTCGACTCTTTTCTCCTCTTCTTCTCTCAATTCTCTTCTCCTTTCCGTTTCTTCTTCTCCTCTTCTCCCCTTCCTCCCTTCTCATAGCTTGGCTTGAGATTCATTTGGATTTTTTTGGATATCTTTGTATTTATTTTCATTCATTCATATTTATTTTCATTCATATATATTTTTATTCATATGCAATATTTTGTATTTGAAAATTACTACTTAGAATTTTATTTTCTTTAGGTGGAGTGTTCAACCATACAGCACAGCTTCGGTTCCCCTCGACTGGAGGTGAAGTAACAATTCGAAGTACCTACTTGGGCCAAGATGTTTTTGGTCAATTAAAAGTGGATGTGAATGTCAAGGGAACGATTCCCCGTCTCGCAGATGACGCTCGAATCGAATTTACAGATTTCGACGAACTCCTTACAAGGGTCAAACAAGGCACGATTCGATCGAATTCCGAAAAATCATACAAACTAATTGGATCACCTGTTGATTATAAATATTCTCAGGATCAAATTTTCACTTTTTCGGAATGTCCCTATGCTACGACTCCAGAACAGGACACGATAAGGCTCAAATTTTCGAGGGGTGTGATTACTTATGAAGCTAGGGAAGGTATTATTAGATACGCAATGAACTCGAAAATTGCCCCCTTGGAGGAAGAGGATCCTTGCATACAGGGAAAATCTACATGTGGTGAACACAGTTCTTGCGTCGTTGATGGCGACGAATTCAAGTGTGTCTGCAATCCTGGGTACGTTCATTATCATTTCTTCCTAGGGGCTGTTCAAAAAAAGGGTTCGTTCAAAAAATAGAGATATTTGGGTTTCCTAATTGAGTCCTAATTATTTATTTTGCATTCAATCGAGGGAACCAGAAAAAGTTCAAGATTCTCGAAAGCAAGAAAAAATAGTGGTTCATGTCCGTGCTAAACTTCTAGAACACATGAGAGTATGACCTTGAAATCCTTCATTGTATTTATAAATATCCTTGAAGCTGTTAGCACCTAATCATATTTCTCAAAATTGGGCAATATCATTCTGTGACATCATCAAGAATGTTCTAGAAGCTTAGCATTGATACGAACCCCATCAGCTGTGAAACCTTCTCGATTCTATTATTTTTTTATTTTTTGCAGTTATCAGTACATCTACAAAGATGACACGGCAATCTGTGTCGATATTAACGAATGCACTGCTGGCAATCATGTTTGTGCTTCTGAGGCTCTTTGTGTAAATAATGAAGGCAGTCACACCTGTCATTGTAAACAAGGATATCAAGGGGATGGCCGAGTTTGTGACAGTAAGCTCAACCATTTTCTATCAAATTTCAAAAAAAATTCTTTTAGTGGAACATTACCGACGGATGGTATCGAACCACTTACTAGCCGACTTATCATCGAATATCATCATTCCCTATCAAGGATTTGAGGGCCTCTGTTTTATCGACAAGAGGGTGTCTCGACCCTTGTTTTTCTTTTCTGAAATCTTTTATCCAGACAAACCTTTGGCTCCATCCTCCCTCAATTTTCAGTCTCTTTCTCCATCGTTTCCTTATTTTGAACCGCACTGTTTCATTCCACTTATTCCCCTTTCAAAGGTCTGTCAGATATTCTGTTTCCTCCACACACTCAACCATCTTATACCACTTGTTGTACTTTGATTCCATATTGTCCCTCCATCTTTTCCCTCCCTGTCTGAATATCATCTTCAATTCCATCTTCTGCCATGTTTTACTCCCTTTCCGAATACTTCCCTTATTCGGTGTCTCTCGTCTTCTTATTGTGAACCTTATGTAGTGCCTCTTCTCTCCAAAATTAATCTACACATGCTTGTACAATTCTGCTCTTCTCTCTCCTCCCTAGCTCCTCTTCGAACTTTTACCCTCTCTCCAATTGCCGAACTACCATTTCCTCTCTTCCCAGTCCATCTCTCAGCATATATCCTGGATAGCTCCAACTCCCTCCGTAACGCATCTGAGAAAACTCTAATGCAGACTCAACTCTCTTTTGCTTTTTCGATTCCCAAATTTCTACTCCATAACTCAGCACTGACCCTTTTTCATTTTCCCTTCTCTACATTTTCCATACTCTCCTTCATTCCGTCCCTACTTTTCCTACATTTATTGTTTCAGCAACCTCTCCTGCCTCATAGTCTATTTTCCATCTGTCTTCCTTCCTTACCACTTCCATCAATCTTTCGAGCTTTCCTAGTATCGTGTCTACCAATAAATCTTTTCCTCTTACGTACTTCTCAAACCTTCCTAATATCAAATTCTATCGTTTTTCGTCCTCTGCCGATAGTACATCATCTGCATATGCTTCAGGGTAAAGCTTGCTGCTACATTAGATTAAACCTCCTCGCCCAAAATTCTTCTCCTTTTGCATTTTGTATCCTCACTCTGAACTCAGTCTCCTTAAATATTTATTTCAGCTTCCCAATTGGCTCCTTATCTACTCCCCTTTATTTCATAGCTTACCACAAGATCCTTATTTTTACTAAGTCGAACTCTGCTTCAAAGTCCACAAAAAAGTTTTCCTATTTCCCGTCCCAAATTCCTATTCACTAGATAGTTCAGGACATGAATGTTCTCAATTATTGCCATTCCGTCTGGTAATGTGGAATACGTCCATTTTCTACTACCTGACTTTTTAATCTGTCCCTGAGCACTTTCATATAGATTTCATAACCCTCTTACATAAGTGTAATACCTTTACACTTCCCTACCTTTTTACCATTTTCTTCATCGAAAGAAGAATCACCATTTCCGTCCTTTATTCTTAAGGCTTTTCTTTTTCTCCCTGTACTTTGTAACAGACTCTGTAAATGTTTTCTCTCACCCCTCACCTCCATGCTTCAAAGCTCTATTCTCCATGCCATCCTTTCCTGGAGCTTCATTTCTTTACAGCCTTTCTATTGCCTCGTTCTCTTCCTCACTCATGTCATTCCTATCTCACCCTTCTTTCAAGTTACTTTTCTTCCTCATTCCCTAAACCTTTTTTCTTCCTGTTCCTCTCTCCCTATCTATCGCCTACTATACCTTTTTTTTCTTCTTGATTCCTCTATTTCCTTCCGATACCTGCTATCTTTCTTCTGCCTCTACTCCTTTAACATTCCCTTATACTCTCGTTTTCGTCTATTGTACTCCCTTTCATCAATTTCCCCTTTCTTCCATTCTTTCACACTCTCTTTCATTTTCTCTTCGCCCCCCTCGCATCCCTCATCCAGTCATCCTCTTTTCAACATTTTTTCTTACCTATTATTTCAGACCTATCCTCTTCACTTCCTAGTATTATCGTAAACATGCCTTTCCTCCCTTCATTTATCCCTTCTCTTCACTCCTTAAATCCTTACTTTTGCTTTTATTTCACTCATCACTTCCCTTACCTCTTCTCCTTTTAGTCTTGTCTCCTCTCTTATCTTCTCAATCACTCCCTAGATTCTTCTTAGTATCTCATTTACACCTTCCTCGTCCACACCTCTCAGATTCTCTTTTTCCACTTTTTCTCTCAATCCTCTCAATCCTCTCAATTTCTTTCCTCCCCAGCAGCCCGCGTTTATCTTCCTTTTCTTCTTTCTTTTTCTCTCTAGAATGTTTGTGACGTTTTTTCAAAATATATTATGAACAAATTTTATGAACGAATTGCCAGTAGCTTAAATTTTGGTGATTTTTCTATTATTTCAGAGTCACCTACCTGTGATGAAACTCGTTGTTTGGATAACGAACTGTGTAAAATGATAAACGGTCAGCCGATATGCACTTGTCTCCCAGGATATGAAACAATAGATGAGATTTGCACTCCTATTTCACAAAGTAAGTCACTCAAAATAAATTAATGATATTTGACAACAATTAAAAATTATTCCGTTTCCAGCACCGAGAGTAGAGTATCGGTGCCTTTGAGCCGCAGCCATTTCTTGGCCATAGAGAAAGGAAAGAGAAGTGAGGAAGGTGAAAGTGTAGTGAATAAAAAAGTCAAGGGCGAGAGTTTGAGTGAGAGTGAAGAGAGTGGAAGAAAGGGTGAATGTGAGGGATGAAGAGTATATGTGAGTAAGGAAGGGTAAATGTGAGGGAGGAAGGGTAAATGTGAGGGAGGAGAGATCAATGTGAGGGAAAAAGGGTGAAAGTGAGTGAGGAAAATACTTTTCGAGGTTAGATTCGATTTCGTAAGGAATAGAAGTTTTGTAAGGTGCGGGAGTTTACAGAGTAAAGAGGCAAAGCAAGCAAAAAGAAGGAAGTAAAAATTGATATGAAAGGTATAGATTCAGGGAAATTTTCGAAAGTGGAAATAGAGTAGGTAGGAGCAAAAGGAGGGTGTTATCCGTAAAGGTTACGTTTTTTGTTTAGGAGATAAGAGCAGGAGTATGCCCGTAGTAAGAAGTCAGAGGTGGGAAAAAATAAGACAAGTAATGAGCGAAAAACGCTAGAAAGAGAGGGGGGGGGGAAGGGAACATGATAGCGAAGATGATTAAATAATTCAGAGAAGAGATACGTAGGAAACCGAAGACCTCAGGTATAGAACTCAAGGATGAGGTGCGAGGACTGCGGGAGAAATAAGAAAAGAGGTTAAAATGTGGAGATGAGAAGAAGAGAAAATTTGAAAGAAAATTGTAAAACGTAGAAAATCGAGAGAAAGAAGAGGAGAACAGTAGGGAAAGGGGTATGAAGGTAGCAGAAGACAGAGCAGAGATGATAGAAGCAACAGCTGCGCGAAAAACGTTCGCGGGAGTAGTTAGTGAAGGGTGAATAGTGGTAGAATGAACAGGCAGGCAGGGAATGAGAAGTTATATAGGAGATAATCGCAGATAGGAAGACGAGTGGAAGGAAAGTTAAGAAAAAAGGGACGGAAGAACGTAGTGATCAAGGGTGTGAAAATAAATATTGAAATAGGGGAGGAAGAGGTAAGGAAGGTGATAAGTGATATAGGAGAAAAAAGGAGGACGGAAGAAGTTCAGAGAATAGAAGTAATAAAGAAAGGAATGAAAAGCACGTTCATGGTGCCATTGTGAATCGAAAAAGGTAGATTTGAAGTCATTGGAGAAGAGAGAACGTTCAAAAGAAGAACAGAGATAATGAAAGAAGATCTGCCCTGGAAGGGAAGGAGAATGAAATGGATAATAGGTCAGGTGTGTATGGGAATAAAGAAGGAAAGGTTACATGATAATAATAGGCAGAGACAGAATGTAGGTAAACGTAGAAATGAGGATCTGGGACGAAGAAAGAGGAGAATTGAGAGCGTGTCAAGCAAATCAAGGAAGGAAAAAGGACAAGGAAATAGAACTGGAGGAAACGTGGCGGTATTCACGAAAGGCGAAAACGGAGAAAGACAGGGACGAGAGGAGCAAGAGGAGCAAGAGGATGAGCTAGAGATGTGAAAGTGACGTTCTGGAATGTTCCAGAATTAAAGAATAAGGTTAAGGGTTCTGGGGGGAAGTGGTAAAATGGGACATGTTACTGATGAGTGAGACTTGGGCCGATATGAAGGATTGGAAGGGCTTGGGAAAAATGTTATCAGAAGGTTACGTATGGAAGATGCAAAAGGGAGAGAGATGGGCGGAATGGTATCAGGAGTGAGGATGGGTCTGTTGGTAGAACAGGGATCGAAGGAACAAAGGATGGAGTGATGCTCCGAAAAAGAGTATGAGAAAAACAAGGGTTGTGGTAATACGCGTTTAAAGCAGGAGAGGGGAAAAGGAGGGATAGAAAGTTGTAGAGAAGTGGATAAAGAAAAAACGAGGGTAGAATACTTCTGAACCTTAAGAGAGAGACAGGATGGTTCATTTGTACCATCAATACAAAGGGGGATAAGGATAGTGAATTAACGTCACAAGAAAGGGAAAACCGTGGTAGACTACATTCTGGCAGGAAAAAGAATAAGGAAGCCTTTGGAATATTCGAAGGAGGCAATGAGATAGATTCTGACACTTTCCAGTGATAGCGAAATGGAAGTCGGAGGTCATAAATATCCTAGAAGAAAGAAGGAAGGTGTACAGGGAAGGAAGGTCAACATGGGACATTGTGGAAGAGGAACATTAGCAGGATTCAGAGACAAAATGAAGAAAGAGAATCCTAGAGGTGGAGAAAAGGAAGGAGTAGACGACATGATAGAGAGAAAGAAGGGTGTGATTTGTGATTGAGCAGAAAAGAGAGGAGGTAAGAACAAAGAGAGATGAGGGAACCATGAAAAAATGGTGTAATTAGGAATGCAAGGAGTGTTAAGAGAAAATAAAGGAAAGTGTGAGAGAATGGAGGAAAGAAGAGATTGACGGAAGGGAGTACAATAGACGAAAAAGAGAGTATGAGGAAATGTTAAACGAGTTAAGGCGAAAGAAGGATAAAAGGTATAGGGAGGAAATAGAGGAAGCAAGGAGGAAGAAAAGGTATAGTAGGCGATGTATAGTTAAAGAGGAGTAAGAAGAAAGAATGGTTAGGGAAGAAGGGGTAGGAAAGTATGAGATAATTTCGAACGAGAAAAGACAGGTGTATAAGGAAGGAAGCATTTAAGGAAGGAAAGGTATGAGAGGTAATGAATAGGAAAAACGGAAGGTCATTCTGTGAAAGTCTATTTTTGTTCTTTGTCGATAAGTTGTCATTCTCGTTCTATTTATTTGATAAAATTTACATTTAAATCTATATTATTTCAATTTCATAATTTCAGCAACTTCCTGCAATGTCGACAACAATTGTTCTCCATACGGTCTCTGCAGTTATGATGGTAACAGGCAAACTCACGTTTGCACTTGCCAACCAGGGTACACTGGTAAGTTGTAGATAGAAAATAATTTTTCCAAGCGTAAGCTTCATATTTATTACTTAATAAACTGAATAATTATTAATTGATTGCTTAACTCTCTTCTTTTCTCAGCTTTCTCCTTCTCTTCTTCCTTTGACTTGGTTCTTTTCCTCTTCTTTTGAATCTCTCAGCCTCATCGTTCTCTTATTCTCTTAACTTTCTTCTTTTTTCCTTCTCTTGAATTTCATCTTCATCACCTCTTCTCCTGTTTATCTTATTTTCCCTTCTTCTCTTCTAGTCTTCATCCCTAAACTCTCTCCATCTCTAGACTCAATTCTCTTTCTACTTCTCTCAACTGTCTCCTTTTCTTCTTCTCTTAACTATCTCCTTCTCTTCTTATCTTAAGTGTCTCCTCCTCTTCTCATCTTATTTCTCATCTCCTCTTTTTCCATCAACTCTCTTCTTGTCTTCTCCCTTTAGCTCTCTTCTTTTCTCGTCCTAACTCCCTTCTTCTCTTCTTTTTTCAACTCTCTTCTCCTCCTTACCCTCTTCTTCTTTTCTCCTCCTAACTATCCCCTTCTCTTTTTCCCCTCTCGTCTCCTTATCTTCTGCTCTTAAATATCTTCTTCTCTCAACTCTCTCCTTCTCTTTCTCTTCTCCCCTCAACTGCCTCCTTCTCTCCTTCTCTCTCTTCTTTTGTTCGTCTCCACACTCCCTTCTTTTCTTTTTCTCTCCATTTCTCAACTCTCTTCTTCTTTTCTCCCATTCTTCTTTCTCTTAATACTCTTCTTCTCTTAATGTCTTCCTCTCCTCATCTCTTAACTGTCTTTATCTCTTCTTCTCCCAACTCTCTTCCTTCCTCCTTCTCTTAACTTTCTCCTCATCTCTCTTTTCTTTCTTCTTTTCTACCTCTCTTAACTGTCTCCTTCCCTCCTTTTTTCCTTCTCCTGACTTTCTTCCTCCCTCCTTCTCATATTTTCTTCTTCTTTCAACTCTCTTCTTCTCTTCTTGTCTCTAATCTTTTATATTCTTCGTCCCCTAGCTCTCTTCTTCTCTCCTATTGACTCACTTCTTCTCTCAACCCTCTTTTTCTCTACTTCTCTGAACTCTCATTTTTTCTCCTTCTCTTCTCTCCTTGAATGTTTTCTTCTCTCTCCTTCTCTGCTGCTTCTTTTTCTGTCTCTCTCCTCTCTTCGTCCATTCTTCTCTCAACTCTCTTTTTTTATCAACGCTCTCCGCCTCTCCTCTTATTCTCTAAACTCTCTTCTTACCTCCTTCGCTTGACTCTCTTCTTCTCTCCTTTTCATTTCTCTTCATCGCTTCTCCCTTTGTTCTCTTTCTCTTCCAACTCTCTCATTCTCATCTGCTTTGTCTTTCTTCTTATATTCTTTTCTCCTTCTACAAACTGCCTGCTTCTTTTCTTCTTTGAACTAACTCCTTCTTCTCCTTAGCCTCTTCATTTTTTCTCCTCTCCTTCTTTCCTTCTCTCAAATCTCTTCTTCTTTTCTTCCCCAAACTCACTTCTTCTCTTCTCCTCTACTTCTCTCAACTATCTTTTCCTCTTTTTCTCATCTTTTCCCTATCTCTCTCTTTTTTCTCTTTTCTCACCTTCTTATTTTCTCTTTTTCTTCTCTTCTACTGTTCTTCTCTTCACTCTCTTCTTCCCTTCTTCTCTAAACTTCACCTTTCTCTCCTTCTCTTCTTCTCTTATATCTCTTCTCCTTATAACTTTTTCCACCTCTCTCTCTTTCTTCTTCTCTCAACTTTTTTCTTCTCTCTTCCTCTTCTTCTTAACTATCTTACTAACTTTCTCCTTTCTTTCCTTTTTTTCTAGCTCTCTTCTCATCTACTTCTCTTGACTCTCTTCTTCTCTTCTACTCTTACTTGTCTTCTCATCTTCTTCTCAAAACTGTTTTCTTCTCTTCTACTCCTTCTCCATTTCTTTCAATTCTCTTCTTCATAAGAAGCTTCCGCTTCAACGGTGTGGTCTCACGTGCACACTATTTTGTCAGTTTTGGAATAATGCTGATTTTCAATCAACTATTAAATAAACTATTTAGTTGTAAATGCAACTTGCAAATTATATTATATAGTTGGAGATAAAACCCTTTTTGTTATGGTCGATTCCTTAAATATTAAATTACTTGTATGTGAATGCAACTGTTCATTTGAAGTTCTAGTTTTCGTGGATTTGACCAGTTGGTCGGAAAATTCAATTATTTTGACAGGGGATTAAACTAATTGTTCGATAATGTTCCAGTTTGTCTTTTTATCTTGGAGATGCATCTTTTTTTTTGAAGAAAAGTCATTATTATTGGGTTCAAAAATGGACTTTCCTGAAAATTAAAAATGATTTCAAAGAACAAATGAAATATACATTCAAGAAATTCATTTTGGATTCCATTTCAGGAAACGGATATGATTGCTATCCAGACTCAGAGAGTCCTGAGAACCCACAACCACAATGTGTATCTGGAATTTGCCTATGTCCAATTGGTTGGTCCTACACCGATAAAGAATGCATAAAACAGGCGGATTTAACGGGAAGCACTTCATCTGATAGTAAGTAGGAAAAACAATTATTTTTCCACAAAATTGTATTTATCGACAAACTGGGGTGGACAAAAACGGGAGTAGAACATTTTTATTCAAAGCGGAATGTAATCGCTTTCGATAATGTTCTGATAATTATATATATACACACACACACTTATTGCACGAGCACAAGCTTAAGCAATCTTCAAAAAAAAAGATTCAAATGCAAACCACCGTCAACTGAGGCTATTTTTGAAAACACATTTTTTTATTCCTAGAATCAGAACGGTATCCAGTGATCAGAATATTGAATTTTTGTATAATTGATAAATGTATAGAATAGTTGAAAAATTCTCAATTAATTTGATGTACGCTTCAATGTGCTAATTATTATAATTTACATGTTTAATTATGTTCAATATCCAACGACCATACGAGATTCTTTCTTTCGTCTTCTGGGCATTCTAATCCCACTTGTTTTTTGCCAAGCCAGAGCGAATCGGGCATCAAACGTCCCTCCGGCACCATCGATGATGGGGTTCTCGCTAGTGGAGTTCTCGGAAGCAGCAATTGCGCACCAATCCAGCGCTCCCCCTTCCACTAACCCACGTGTAAGGAATGCTCTCCCGTCGGCTATAAATACAGCGCGTCTCGAGTGCGGGACTCACTCTTCCTTGAACCGCCAACCTGTTCATATGAATGACCTCGCGCTTATAAGCAAACTTAATCATTGCCAAACAAAAAGCTTGTCTTACTGAACGCCTCAAGAAGAATGTTAAGAAAGTACGTGGACGATTTAAAGATTCTTATTTCGAATATACATTTTTTGTGGGGTCCAAAAAAAATGCTCTTTTGCCCCATAAAAACCCCAGTTGACGGTACTGCAAAGATATGTTATAATCAGGGCCAAATCAACCAAAAGGGTAATGTAGGCTGTAGCCTAGAGGCAACTGAAAAATTTTCTGAGGGTAAAACGTCAGAAATGGTTTTAAAAAATGATAATAATTAACTTAATTTATAATCCTTCCGATTCAATCGAATTTATAAACAATTTAATTTATTGTATTGTTATGAATCCAATTGTATTCTATAAAATTTCTTGAATATTCCTAAGTTTATCGAAATTTTACTCAAATAATTGGAATCTTCCCCAAAATTTCCAATTTATTCGTATATCTGCGAAATTTATCCCCATTTACGGGATGGGGAGTCTTCAAATAAACATCAGAAATTATGCACTCATCCCGAGTTATAAGGCCGGTATCAGGGGTTGGTGTTCCTATATCGAGCGCAATTCAAAATCCAGTTTGAACCAGATTCGAAGAGACGACTGAGCACGCTTATGTCAACACTCAGGACCACATAGTCTATGAACGCCGCACGCAGAGGGTCGCCAAGTAAAGAACTTCAACCAACGCAGTACCGCCCTGCCTACTCAAGTAGTGTGGGATGTCGAACAACGCTCGAGGGAAGAGACTGAAACACTAAAGAGTGAACAAGCATAAAGCCGGCACTATAACTAACGGCCTTATATCCCGGGATGAGTGTATATTATTTTTTTTCTAATTCAGAATCCTTATGCACTACTTCACCAACATTTCGTACCAACCATTATTCCTAATTCTTCTCAATGCTTTTGAATTTCCATGAGCTCTTTTGAATTCAACGTATATTATTCTGAAATCAATTAAATTCTTCTGGATTCGCTCGAATTTCTTGAAATTTATTCCAGGCAGAGGCAGTTTTATTCTCGTTCTTTAAAAAATCATTCGTTTCCTCTATAAAAGTTCCTATAAAGAATTAGAAATGATCTGCTGAAGGCTCAGTGTCGTAATTGGTATAACACTCCACTCACGTATGGTAGCGTTATCTATTCAAGTCCAAGTCGAGGCAGATTTTTTTCATTTCCCAAAAAATTATTCGTTATCTTTCCACAAGTTGCCATGAAGAATAAGAAAATATCTGCTGAAGCCTCGTTGGCGTAATTTGTATAATGCTACACTCATATAAAGTGACGCTCGTGGTTCAAATCCGGGAAGAGGCAGATTTTTTTTTCTTTCTTCAAAAGATGCTTCGTTTGCTCTGTAAAAATCGCCATGAAAAATTATAGAAAATCTGCTGAAGCCTTGGTGGCATGATTGGCATAACGCTCCACTCATCTATAATAGCGTTTCCGGTTCAAATACGGACTGAGGCATATTTTTAAGTTGCCATAAAAAATTAGATAAGATCCGCTTCAGTTTCTTGCAAATGATTATTCGTTTTCTCTGCAAAATTTTCCATTAAGAATAGGAAAATATCTAACGAAGCCTTGTTGACGCAATTGGTATAACGCTCCACTCATGTGTCAAGGCGTTCACGGTTCGAATCCGGGCTGCGGCAGATTCTTTCTCGTTCCTCAAATATCATTTGCCCAAATGAATCTACATTTTAATTGGTCTCTAACTGAACAATCAAATTTAATTTTCTTCAAACAATCAAATCAAATTTTATTTAAACATTCGGTGGTAAGGTGGTGGGAGTATAATAGCCCAGCGGCGGAATTTTATTAGGCTGGCCCTGATTATAAACAATAACATTGCAGCAAAAAAAAATAATTTTTTCCAAATTTAACTCACTCAAAAATTTGGATGCTGCATCCTGCATTTTAGTATTGGCACGTCCGCTTCCGGAATGCTTCGAGGAATACTGCCTATGTCCCTGGGGATACAATTATGAAGAAATAGAAGAAATTTGTATTCCCCAAGAAGGATACGAACTCGAGACGAAAGGTCCTTCTGGAACCCACTGTACGAACCTGCCTGGCTTTAAGTTGCTTTTCGCTCATTAATTATAAATATTTACCCCGCTTATGCATGTTTCAAGCCGATTCTCCCCTTAAGGTTTAGACACTTTTAAATTACGAATCAAGAGCTTCAAAAAATACACTCACGGATTTAAACTAATCAAACATCAATTTTCGAAACTTTTCACAATCATTCGGAAAAATAGTATCTAGAATTTTTCATTATATTTGATCAAATTAGAATGAAAACATTCAGAATCAAAACTTCTTTTCACGATGTCCATCAAGAGTGAGTAATTTTTTTTTTTTCATTGCTTAGGATTTCATCCCTATACTTTCATCTAGTATAATACGAAAAGAATGAATCCTTGAACTTCGAGGTTGAAGGTCATGTTCTTATAATAAATGTATCCTTTATTTGATAAAAACTCACTACTTATTACACAATAACGCAATTTCTTAAGATAGCTATTTTTAATTATTTTTATTTTATTCTTAAATGGTTATCCTAAAAGTGGTACTTTCTACATTTTATATAATAACATTTTTTACATGATTTACACTTCCACCTTCCATTGTTGTTCCACACAGTTTCCTGTATAGCAATTGGATAACCCGGGAAATACCACTTGCCCTCATTCATAACCTGAATTCGATGCTCATTGGATATCCAAGAGATTACATTAGGATATCCAAGATATATCCCTAAGATATCCAAGAAATATCCTACAGATATGCCTAGAATATCCTAGAGATATCCTAAGTATATCCAAGAGATATTTCCAGGATATCCTGGATATATTCCTAGGATAACCAAGAGATATTCTAAGGATATCCCAGAGATTTCTTTAGGACATCCAAAATATATCTTCAGAATATCCCACAGATGTCTCCAGGATATTCCAAATATATCCCTTTGATATCCAAGATATATTCCTAGGACATCCAAGATATTTCTCTAGGATATCCAAGCTATGTTCCTAGGATATCCAAGAGATGGCATTAGGATATACGAGATATATCCCTGGGATATCCAAGAGATAGCATTAGGATATCCTAGATATATCCCTAGGATGTCCAAGACATATCTTTAGGATATCGAAGAGATATACTTAGAATATCCCAGAGATATCCTTAGGACATCCAAGAGATATCCTTAGAATATCCAAGAGATCTCTCCAGGGTATCTCAGATACATCCCTATGCTATCCAAGATATGTTCCTAGGACATCCAAGATATTTCTCTAGGATATCCAAGAAATATTCTTAGGATATCCCAGATATATCCTTAGGACATCCGAAAGATATCCTTAGAATATCCCAGAGATGTCTCCAAGATATTCCAGATAAATCTCCATGATATCCAAGATATATTCCTGGGACATCCAAGATATTTCTCTAGGATATCCAAGAGATGTCCTTAGGATATCCAAGCTATGCCCATAGGATATGCAAGATATATCCCTAGGATATCCAAGAGATTGCATTAGGATATCTTAGATATATCCCTAAGATATCCAAGACATGTCCTTAGGATATCGAAGAGATATCCTTAGAATATCCCAGAGATTTCCTTAAGACATCCAAGAGATATCCTTAGAATATCCAAAAGATGTCTCCAGGATATACAAGATATATCTCTTTGATATCCAACATATACACCTAGGATATTCAAGATACATCCCCAAGATATCCAAGATATATCCCTAGGATATCCAAGATATATCCTTGGGATATCCAAGAGATTTCCTTAGTATATCTCAGAGATATCTTCAGGACATACAAGATCCATCCGTAGAATATCCAAGATATATCATTATGATATCTGAGGGATGTTCTTGAGATCTTCAGGATGTCTATAGAACGTTTCTGATATATGCAAATATGTTACTTGAAATGTATGAAAATAAAAATATCCTAAGGTTAACTGGTCAGAATATACTTCAAGGCAAAAATTTGGTTACATCAGGGATATTCCCAAAAAACTGGAATACCTATGGGTTGTTTATGGGACATGCGAATATGTTATTCACATCACAGAAACCTCGAAAATGTCCTCGGGATAACCCGGGACAGAAATAGGATAAACTGGAATATCCTATTTCATCATATTCATGTCTTGAATCATCCCAATGATATCACGCACATACCCCATCTAAATATCCTGTAAGGCAAAAATTAATTTATCCCACCGATGCTCCTAGGATATCCAAGATATATCCCTAGGATATACAATAGATATCCTTCGGAAATCCAAGATGTATCCCTAAGATTTCTGAGGGATATCCTTAAGATTTTCAGGATGTCTATAGGATATTTCTGGTGTATTCAAATATCCTACTTGAGATGCATGAAAATAAAAACATCCTTGAGATAACTCATTGGAATGGGCTGCAAGGCGGATATTTGGTTATTCCAGGAATATCCCCAGAATACAAGGATATCTATGAGGCGTTTATAGGATAAGCAAATATCTCATTATCATCGCGAATACCTTGTAAATGTCCCTAGGATAACTTGGACAATAATGGGATCAACTGGTATATCCTGGGGTATCCTATTTGACCTTAGTTATGTCTTGAATTATTCCAGGGATATCACAGGCATAACGCGTCCGAATATCCTCTAAGGCGAAGATTGAATATCCTATCGATATCCTTCGGATGGCCCTAAAATTTCCAGGATGTTTGTGGGAAGTTCTTTGGATATTCAATGGAAGCACTTTGAATATGTGAAAATAAGAATATTCAAGAGTCAACCCGTCGTTCAACTCTGCGAGGCGGAAATCGGATTATCCCGGAGATATCCGCAGGAAATCTAGGATATCTAGTGGCCTTTTTTGGGACACCCAAATATCTCATCAAAATCGTGGATACCTTTAGAATAACCTTTACCTTTATCTTTTGAATAACTCAGGACATAAATAGGATCAAATAGGATGTCATGGGGAATCCTATTTGCTCTCATGTATGTCTTGTATTATATCAGGAAAATCAGGGGCATTACCCATCGGAATATCCTTCAAGGCGGAAATTTGAATATCCCAGCAAAGTCCATAGGATATCCCTAGAATATCCTGGATGGCTGTAGGACATTTCTAACATATTCAAATTTATAACTTATGGTAGATAAAAATAATTATATCCCAGGGATAACGAGTTGGAATATCTCTTAAGGTGGAAATTTGGTCATCCCAGAATGCCTCGAAAATATCCCTAGGATAACCGGAATTAGAAATAGGATCAAGTAGGATATTGCAGGATATCCTTCTTGCTAATATTCATGTGTAGAAATATTCCAGGGATATCACAGGCAAGAACCAATGAAATATCCCGCGGAAATTCGGGTATTACCGCGATATCGTAAGTATATCCTTGGAATTCCCAAGATATCTATACGATGTTTCTGGGATGTTCGAATTAACCTTTTGAAATTTATGGAAATCCGGCGATCCCAAGGATATCCCCCAGGAATCTAGGATACCCAGAGGACTGTTTCCTGGATATTTAAATATCTCATTAACATCGCGTATAGCTTGTGAATATCCTTAAGACATCCCAATACATAGATGGGATCAAGTGGGATATCCCGGAATACCCTATTTCTCTAGAGGTGAAAAAAGATCTCCAGAATTTACGTTATTGTGCACTTAAGGGTAAGTTTCTGTAAATTGAGGACTAAATTTATTTCAAATATACAACCTTTAACCTTGCTTTCATTCCTTTTTGGGAAAGGAAGGGGAAGGATGCTTAGAGGAAGGGTGAGCTTATGTGTGGTCGTGAGAAGGAAGTCAGGGGAAAACAAGCAAATGAGAATGACGAAAGTAAGGAGGGTGGGATGACATCCATAATGTTCAGGTCGGGTATCCGTGTACCGTATGGAGAAAAGAAGTGAGGGAAAATAAGGAGGAGTGAAGGGAAATAACAGTATATGATATGTAGTGTGGGAAAGTGATGAGTAATAAAGAGAAGTGTTTGGGGATGTAAGGAAGTGTTCGAAGTAAAGATAAGTGCGTGGTGGTAGATGGTAAGAATTAAGGGGAAGGGTGTTAAGGGTGGAGAAATAATGAGAGGGATGATAAGGCGAAAGGATGGAATAAAGCCTGTATGGTTTGGATTGGACTTTTCCCCTTAGAAAGACTAAGGGGAACAAGGAAGTAATGGGAAATTGAAGTATATGATGGGTAAAGTGGTAAAGCAATGGTAATAGAAAGGAGTGTGTTCGAGGTAAGAAGAAGTGTGTGGTAGTAAGGAGAAAATTAGGAACAAGAAGTCATTGGAAATCACAGGAAGTAAGGGGAGGGATGATAAGGAAGGATAGTATGAAGCCTGTATGGTTTCGCCTAGATGTTTGTTCATCGCATAAGAAAAGAAGAAGGAAGGGAAAATAAGGGAAAGTGGTCGGATATAAGGGGATGTTATGGGTGCGGTGAGAAACATATGGGCAATGGGAAGGAGTGTGTTGAGGACGAGAGGGAGTGCGTGGTGGTGTAGGTCAATTATGGTGGCAAGAAGTGTTCAAAAATGACAAGAAATAAGGAGAGGGATGATAAGCGGAAAGGGTAGGGTGAAGCCTATATAGTTTCGGTCAGGTGTCTGTCCGTTGTATGAAAAGAAGAGCAACGAAAAATTAGGTGGAATTGAGGGACATGGTGATTAGCGTGGGAAGCTGATAGGTAATAAGGAGGAGTGTGTTTTGGATGAAAGGAAGTGTGTAAGGAAAAGTGTGTGGGGGTGAAGGGGAAGTAAGGAAAGATGATAAGGGGGAAGGGAAGGATGAAGCTCTTATGGTTCCGTTTGAGTGTCTGCTCGTCGTATGTAAACGAAGAAGTGAGGGGAAATAAGGAGAAATGATGTGAAGTTGAGGGGCAAGTAATGGGTAGGATGAAGCTCGTATAGTTTCGGTCGGATTTCTTCCTGTAATATAAAAGAGAAGAAGTAAGTGGAAGTGAGAAGTAATAGAAAATCGAGGAATGTGATGGGTGAGGTGGAAAAGTGGTGGCTGATAAGGGGAAATGTGTAGTAGTGAGTTGGAAATCAGGGGTAGAGGATGAGTAATGAGGTTGGAGAAGAAAGGGAAGAGAGTGGTGTAAAGCCCGTATGGTTATGGTCGTTTGTTCGTTGCTCGGGTAAAAAAGGATAAGTGAGAGGAAGTAATGAGTATGCGTGAAGAGGAAGAGTGTGTTTGGGGTGAAATGATGTGTGTGGTGGTAGGAGATTGTGATGGATGATAAGGAGAGGTATCTTTGGGGTAAGAGAAAGTGTGTTGTCGTGAGGGGAGGGTAAAACCAAAGAGTGACTAAAAAATACGGGAAGTAGGCTGAAGGGGGGAAGGATAAGATGAAGCCTGTATGGTTTCGATTGGGTGTTTGTCCGTCGTTCGAGAAAGAAGAAGTAAGCGAAAATGAGAAGTAATAAGAATTTGAGGTACATGATAAGCGGGGTAGGACAGTGATGGGTAATGAGAAGAAGTGCTTCTGAGATTATGGGAAGTGTGTAGCAGTAAGGGAGAAGAAATGAACGAAAATTAGGGGAAGTAAAGGGAGAGATGATAAGGGGGAAGTGATGAGAGAGTAGCGAAGGGAAGAGTAGCGGCGATAGTGGCAAGAAAAGGACGTAGGTAACTGAGGGTTGTGAAATAAATGGAGTGTCAGGGATTTAGATGAAGTAATGGCCGGAAAGGACGGAAAAGGGAGAAGTTTAAACTTTCAAATACTATATTAAATAGGCCATAAACCCTTTTTTAGGCGCATGCCGCCTTCTTTTTATTTTATTTTCTATTCGTAACCACTCTAATTCATTATCGCACATGCTTATCTCTAGTATCATGCAACGTGGTGAACAGGTGCCACCCTTACGCATCATGCGTCTTCGACACAAATAATTCTGAATACGCCTGTCAGTGCAATCCTGATTACGATGGTGATGGGATCGAGTGCGTAAAGCGAGGTACGTAATTCGCATCCAGCTTTCAAAAATACATGGATTTCCTTCGGGGTCCTTCTATTTGAGGTACGTTTTTAATATTCATAATTTTTCATTTCAAACTTTGCCAATTCCTTGAACAGAAGTCTCCTGTCAAGAAGTCGACATTTGCGACCCCAATGCCTCCTGCCGGAATGACGATACTTTTGCTCGATGTGCCTGCAATCCAGGATTCAAGGGAGATGGCACCGACTGCAAACCGATTGGTCCTTTATTTTTCGATTATTTTTTCATTTTAGCCTCTATATTCTTTGCTTTATTGGGTTTAGGTTTGAACACTATATGATTCAGGGTAACTCAAATGAAGATGATTTGTTTTAGGGTACTCACCAAGGCTTCTGTTTGTAAACAAAAAAATTATTAAGGTCCTTATCCAAAAATCTGGAAAAATTCACGATTATTTTTGCACTAAATAGAATCTTTTCGGCTCGAACAAATCTTACGACGGTACAAGAGTCGATCTATCCATTACACGTTCACCTCCCACTCTCTAGCCCAAGTCAGGAAGTTGGAAGGGCGCGTGCGCACACGGGTGTTCGAGGTAAGGAGTGGGGAAGCACTGCTCTGAACTTCGGAGCACCTTCAGCCCCACTCCTCACCACAAGCACCCGTGTGCGCGCCCGTTTTTCCATCTGGCTGACACGGGCTTATGAGTGGGGGGTGAACGTATACAGCCGCTGTATGGGAACCGTGGGATCTGTTCAAGCCGGAAGCCCCAAAATTCTATTCCTTTCAAGATGTCGATCGCTCAAGAATAATTTATGATTAAAAAAATTTGTGGAGTTTGTATTCAGAAATTTGTTAATCTAACGAACTGCGTATCTAATTTCACAATTTTTTTGTAAGTTCTTTACTTATCTTTTTTCTTTCTTTCCTGAAACAGATGAATGCGATGACCATTCGGATTGTGGAAGCAACGAAAGATGTTCATACAATCCTGCAATTTCTCGATACGAATGTTCCTGCGTTCCTGGATACAGCAAAGTTGACTCCCAATGTGTTCTATCCGATTGTTCAACAAACCCATCTCTTTGTCACGTGAATGCCCAATGTGCAAGTTCCAGCGAAGGTGGTTACAAATGCGTCTGTGTTAGTGGATATCGTGGAGATGGTATCAATCAATGTGTTGAAGAGCACATTGGATGCAATGTTGTCAATAATTGTGGGAGGAATGCTGTTTGTGGATTCAATCAAACTTCTTCCAAATACGCCTGCGTTTGTCTTCCGGTTTGTATTTATAATTATAATACACCTAGAGGTCGTCCATGAATTACGCGACACATCTCCGACCATTTATAACCCCCTCCCCTTACCCCTCGACTCCAGCAACCCGCTATCCAATCACCCCAAGCCCCAACAACCCAGTTTCCTCAACCCTCGAGCATAGTAAGCTGCTATGCAATAACACCAGACCCCAACAACCTAGTTTT
>WSXT02159082.1:0-10099 GCA_011762715.2 Neuroterus valhalla | reverse complement strand
GCGGCACCTCTAAATATATTTTTTTTTTCAAAACAAAAAATATGCATTTATTTTTTTGTGGATTCGAACAAATTTCCTGGCGTTTTGCATGAAAATATGAAAAAAAAATTTTTGGACCACCCTAGTGTACAATTTGTGAAGTTACTTTTTTTGGGAAAAATGTAACTTGCAGATGAATATCCTGTATTTTGTTAATTGTTAGAAACAAATTACTGGACATAACTGTAACTTTTGCATTTTCGTATTTCGAATGTATTACTTACATAGGTTTTCCTATAAAAATGTGGAAGATCAATTTTTAATTGCGAACAAGCACCAAATTAGAACAATAATTAATAGTTTGAACAATTTAAATAAACAAATTCTTATATTTGTCATATCTGTGTATCCAAAACTTTCCTTTCTATGGAATCTTATATTTTTATCTGAAGAACAAGAATACTAAACATTAGAGTCCCACGAAACAACGTTTGTCATTGTTTTAAACAACTTTTATAAATAAATTCACTCATTTGGCATATTCGTGCATCGACAATTTTCCTCGTCTGTAGAATCATTTATTTTCATCTGAAAAACAAGAGTATTGCACATAAGAGTTACATAAAACAACATTTGTCATGGTCATAAACAATTTTCATAAAAAATTCTTTTATTTGGGATATCTGTGTATCGAAAACTTCCCCCCTCTGTCGAATCTTTTATTTTTATCTGAACAACAAGAATACTACACATTAGAGTTCCATGAAACAACATTTGTCATTGTGTAAACAACTTTTAAAAACAAATTCATTCGTATGCCTGCGCATCGAAAATTTCTTTTTTTTGAGAAATCATATATTTTCGTCTAAAGAATAGAATTTGTGCACAACTGACTTTCATAAAAAAAAATTTATCATTGTTATAAACAAATCATACAATCAAATCCACGTATTTTATTTTCACTGCCATTGGCTACTTTGATGTAAAAACGTATTCCATGGCAATATTCCAGCCTCTCTACCAAACCTCAAAATTGCAACCATGAAAGAGGTTTTTTTGTTTGGCATTTAATAATTCATTTCTTGGGACTTTTGAGATTATTCCACATGAAAAACAAATTTTTGATGCATATAAAGGCGAATAAGTTTAGTTTTTTCAAAATTGTTTATAACAATGTCAAATGTTGTTTTATGGAACTTTGATGTGTAGATCTCTTGTTCTTAAAACGAAAATAATTGATTTCACAGAAAAAGGAGATTGTCGGAGCATCGATGTGCCAAGAAAAAAAATTGTTTATAAAATTGTTTATAACAATGACGAATGTTGTTTTATGGAACTCTCATGTGTAGTATTCTTGTTCTGCAGATGAAAATATAAGATTCCAGGGAAAAGAAAAGTTTTCGATACAGAAATATGCCAAATAAAAGAATTTGTTTATAAAAATTGTTCGAACTATTAATTAACATTGTTAATTCGGTGCTCGCTAGCAAATAAAAATTGCTTCTTTGAATTTTTTTAACAAAATCCATGTAAGTAGTACATTCGAAATCCGAAAATGCAACAGTTAACAGTTACGTTCACTAATTTGTTATTAAAAATGGACAAAATACAAAATATTCCTCTACAAGCTAAATTTTTATTCATAAAAAAGTAACTTCAATAATTCGACACCCTTGCGAAGAAATATCTATGAATAGGGCTAAGTGAATATTGCAAATATAACCAATTGCCAATTTCAAGTAAAATAACAAATTAATTAATAAGTAAATTTATGATTCGGCTGATTTTTGTTCCAAAAAAGTGCTTTTTTCCCACTGTGCGACTGAGGAGAGGGCGATTCCGGCCGACGCAGAAAAAGAAAAGAGAGGAGAAAATTGGAGATCCGGAGGGAGATGGAAAATAAGAACAATATAGTGAAAAGAAAAACGCCGGAAAAGGGTGAAGGGAATTCGACAGTTTCAATGTTTAGATTTTTGAGAAAACGGAAGAAATTGGCGGAGAGATGAAATATGGATACGAGAAAGACAGGAAATCTAGGAGAAACTGAAAAGGGAGAGAATCGACAAAAAGAGCAGGAAAGAAGCACAGGAAGAAAGATGAAGGTATTGGGAAGGAGAATAAGCGAGGTAGAAGGTGCGAAAAACTTCCGCAGGAGTAGTAGGCGAGGGAGCGAATGAATGTGAGATGAACGGGCAGGTTGATAATTACATTATATTCAGGAGATTGATACAGGAAGATGAACATAAGGAAAACAAAAAAAAGAAGAGAAGAATTAACGTTGTGATCAAGGAGGTGATTGTTAATAGCGGGACAGGAAGGGGAGAGGTGAGAAAGATGATGAGAAGTATAGAAGCAAAAGTGAGAGTGGGAAGAGTAAGGAGAAGAGGAGAGATTGAAGGAGGTAGGAAAGGCATGTGTAAGGTGGCTCTGCGAAATGAGGGAGAAAGATTCTACGTAATATAAGAAAGATATTGTTAGGAGGAATAGTAGGAAGAATCGAAGGAAATCTGAACTCGCAGGGGAAAAGAAGACAATAGTTGATAGGGTAGAGAATATGAGGAGATGGAGGAAAAGGTAGCAGAGTAATAATAGCGAGGGTTTCAATATAAGTAAACGGAGAGACAAGCATCTGGAACGTGTGAAGAAGAGAGTTGCAAGTCTTGTTGTTATAATTATGTCACAATGATGATTGAGATATGAGACATGAAAAACTGGAAGGGAATACAAAAAAAGTTAATAAGTGGATGTGTGTGGAAGATGCGAGAAGTGGGGAAGGAACATGTCGAAGGGAGAGAGATGAGTAGAATAGTATCGAAAGTGAAAAAGAGTCTTGTAGTAGAACAGAGATTAAAGGAATATGGCCAAAAAAGGACGGAGTAATAATGAGAACAATTTGAGTAGGAAATAAAAGAGCAGCGGTGGTATGCGTTTAGAGGAGTAGAAAGAAAGAGGAGGCATGGAAAGTTGTTAGGAGGTGGGGAGGAGAAAAGGAGAGAGGATCTTATTGATTGGGAGTGATCTAAATGATTCGAGTGGGGATCAAGGGAGAAAGGTATGAGATGAAGAGGAGAAGGTGTTCATGAGAAAATCGAAAGACATAGGAACATATCGAGAAGGGTGGATACTTCTAAACCTGATAATAGAAGTGAGATAGCTTACTTGCAATGCGAATACAAAGGAGGAGAAGAAGGATGTCAGGATAAAATTTAAAAGAGAAAGCGTGATAGATTACACTCTAACAAAAGGAAGTAGTAAGCTGATGGGGGGGATACAAGTAGGTTATGAGATTGGCTCTAAGCACTTCTTAGTATTAGCAAAATTAGAAGGAGGGAGTTTTAAACATCCAAGAGGAAAGAAGAGGGGAGGAGGGACTCGAGAAAGTGGACGGAGGGCACTATGGAGGGAAAAAGGTGAAAGGATTTGGAAAAAAGTGGATAGAGGAATTAAGACTGTGTAGAATTGGAAGGAGAGGACGAGATGATAGTAGGGATGAAGGTGGTAATAATAAGGTAAAAGTGAATGTTATTCCAAAAGGGACGGGGGACATAGAAAGGAAGGAATGGTTTGATGGGTTATTGATGGGTAAAAAGATGGGTAAAAAGATGGGTAATATAAGATAGGTTAAGAGAAAATAGAGGAGGGCGTAAGAGAACAATGCTCCTGCCCCTTTTTGCAATGATTTGGTGAACACTTTCAAATGTCGAAAATGAATATTATACCATAAAATTTCTATGAGAAAGAACTTTGCTCCACATCCTCTAATTTTTAAAACGGAATCTCTAGCAAGTTCACGCTACAGCGCACGAATGGCAGACACGATAAATTACTCCGATACAGTCTGCAACATTGCGATTCCTTCGAACATTCCGGATTTGAAATTCAGATCTGAGATACCGGAACTCGACGTTTGCCTATATATAGGCTATATTACCTATACATGCGTGTATACCCGATTTATTACGGAAACCCCAGAAGTCCTCTAAATTTAATCCGATTAAGAGTCACTTCAATGCTTCACTTACTGGAACCACTGCAATAGAGAACTGGTGAAAATTCACGTGTTTATATTACCATCATGGATGCACTCTGGATTTTCACTGAGCTTTGAATTTCAACTCTTCTATGAGGATCGAACCGATTCGAATATTTTGAAATAATCACCTTAGTAAGTAAAAAGTAGACAAGAGGAAAGTATTCCAAACAAAACTAAAACGTTTTAGCATATCATTAGGTTATATTTTTACAAGCAACAATAGGTAGATAAAATAATTAATTTTTGAAATTAAAGTTTGTTCACTTTGTGTTTTTGGGGTCACTGAAATCGAGCCTGAAGTCTATTCAACCCCATTATGCCAGGTCTCGAACATAACCCCAAATGTCTCCAGGCCATACGAAAATTAAATTTCTGGCCTGCGGCCCAGACCATGATCACTAAATATGTTTTCATGTCGACGAAGGCGAATCCAAAGAATATTTTATCCCAAAACGTCAGGTGTTCGGCTACACAAAGATGGAAAATATTTGTGACCTGGAGAATTTTTCAGGGTATGTCAAAAACGTGTCGCACTTGAAAAGCGAAACAATTTATCCCTATCGTTTTTTCCGATAAAAACAAAATTGTTAGAGTTATGGCATTTTCAAAATTCAGAAATGTAAAAGAAAATGAGAATTTTAAGCCAAATAACGCAAGATTGAAAAGAGAGTCAGTGAGAAAAAATGTTTCTTCTTGGGAGCCCTACAAGATCGCGAATACAACTTTTTGAATTTTCTCAAAAAACCGAGAATCCTAATTTCGATTGCACAAAAAATGGTAAAAAATAATCTGTTGATTCGATAACTGTCGAAGGAATGATCAGATTGGATTGTGGCATGGCACCCATTTTGAGGGACCAAAAATACAAACTGAGTTTGTTAACCAGCTATTATGGATTAAAAATCGAAGGGGGAGAGCATTTTGGAAATTATTTTGGACAATTTTTCCCAAGACTCAAAAATTGTAAATACGGCTTCTTGTCGTAGGTAAAAAGTGAAACAATTTATCCTCATGATTTTTTTTTCAATGGAAACAAAATTGACAGAGTTGTGGCATTTTCGAAATCCGGATGTATAAACGAAGAAAGGCATTTTTAGCTAAAAAACGTGAGATATGAAAAAAAGTTTGAAGAAAAAAATGGTCCTTTTTGAGAGCCCTACAAGATCCTGAATACAGTTTTCAAATCTTCTCAAAAAATCGAAAATTCTCATTTTGATCGCAGAAAAAATAATGAAAAATATTCTGTGAATTCGATAACTTTCAAAAGAATGATCAGATTCGATCGTGCCATGGCACCCCTTTTGAGGGACCAAAAATACAAGTCGAGTTCGTTAACCAGCTATTTTGGATGGAAAATGAAAGAGGTAGAGCATTTTGAACATTTTTTTGGACCTTTTTTTCTATTACTGTTTCGAAAATTTCATATTAAAAATTCTAAGCACAATTTCGCGTAGCACGTAAAAAGGGAAACAATTCATCCCGATGGTTTTTTTTTTTATGAAAACAAAATTGTGAAAGTTATGGTATTTTCAATATCCAAGAATATAAAAGTAAATGAGAATTTTCTGCCAACTAACGCAAGATTGGAAAAAAAGTCAGTGAGAAAAAATGTTTCTTTTTGGGGGCCCTACCAGATCGTGAATACAACTTTTTGAATTTAAAAAAAAAATCAAAAATCCCTATTTGGTTTCACAAAAAATGATGAACAAAAAATTTGTACCCTAATGACTAGGTAGAAATTGAAACAATTCATCTTTAGATTCTTTTTTGATATAAACAAAATTGTCAAAGTTGCGGCATTTTCGAAATTGAAAAATATGAACGAAAATGAGAATTTCTAGCCAAACAACGCAAGCTGTGAAAAAAAGTTCAAAGAAGAAAAATGTTTCTCTTGGGAGTCCCACAAGATTGTGAATATAACTTTTCGAATCTCCTCAAGAAATCGAAACTTCTCATTTTGATCGCACAAGAAATAATGAAAAATAATATGTGAATTCGATAACTTCCGAAAGAATGATCATACTCGATCGTGCTTTGGCACTCATTTTGAGGGACCAAAAAGACAAGTCGAGTTCGTTATCGAACATTTTGGATCAAAAATAAAAGAGGGGAAACATTTTGGAAATTCGTGTGGACTTTTTTCCAAGACTCAAAAATTGTCAGAAAGATTTCTTGTAAAAGGTTGAAAGTGAAATAATTTATCCATGTAATTTTTTTTTCATAAGAACAAAACTGTGAGAGTTGTGGCATTTCCAAAATTCTACTATTCGTTGAGAATTTCGTAAATTCGAAAATTCCAATTTTGGTCGCAAAAAAAATAATGAAAAATAGGAAGAATTATTTTTTGGTCAAAATATGTAAGTTACGGGGAAATATAAATGAACTTCAATCGTGCACCAAAAAAAGATCTACAAATTTGGTAAACATAACTTTTTGATAGAACAAATAGTTTTTGCTTCATTTATTACAAAGCACATAAAAATAAGAAAAATTACCTCTTGAACAATTGACAGAAACTTAGGAAAAATCAAATAGACGCCAGTTCTTTGACAGGAAAATATATTTAAATGTGTTATCATTTTCTTTGATAGGATATGTAGTTTTCATTTCAATCAGGAAAAAAACTATAGAAATGAAATAAAAAAATTTTCAAAAAATGACTCATGCTGGCGCAGGAGATTGATAGAGAAAATTGGTTCACCCGAATAATATTTGTGAATTTGTTATAATCTTTCCCATTGGTCGCGTAGTTTTTGTTTCAATCGTAGAAAATAGAATCAAAAATGAAAAAAATTGAATTTCTAGTAAACTAAAGAACAACATATGAATAATGAAGCAACAAAACTTCTCCACCGTTTTAGACAAACTTTGATTGAGTGCGCAGCACGAGACACGCAAGGCTCAATTTTTTTTGCGATTGTGTTGTCACCTCACTCTAATCCGAAAATAGCAAAAAATTAATTTTCCTTATAAAGCGGAACCTTCTTGCGTTATTCTTGAATACTTTTGGTAGAAACCATAACAGTTAGTTAGAATATCTTAATTTTTTAATTAAAACTTAAATTTACCTCACTTTTATTGTAAAATGTAACGTTTTTGAGGGATGAAGCAACCTCTGAGCATTATTTGCAGGGCATATTGCTATTTTTAATAATTATTTGCTTGAAGAATAACACAAACTGAAATAAATTATCAAAAAAGCATTATTTGAAAAAAATTGTTATAAATAATGAATCGTATTCAAAAATAATTAGGATTTTTGATTCAAGTTAATTATAACCTTACCAAAATTGAGAAGTAGGATAAGATTGTCAACAACGAAAAACGCAACGTCCTGAAATTATCCTCAAAGAATATTTTTATGAAAAATAGTACGCAGTTCAGAGAATGAAACTGGTCCAAATGAATTAATAACCACCTCTTTGTATTTGCGAGAAGAGAGAGAACGTTTAACATTTCCGGAAAAACAAACTCTTTTAACAAAATTTATCAATATTATTGGTATGGATAATAATTAGCAAGTCAAATGATAAGACTTGTTTTTCCTAGTGGTTATTCTTGAATTTAATTGGAATCTCAGGAAAAAAATGGAAAATGGCTGTAAATCCAAATTTGGTTGATTGTAGCTTCATTCTCGAATGAGATTGTTAGCAACGAAAATAGGAAGCTCTAACAATTGCGTTCGTTCAGTTGAAGTAATTATTTTCTCGCTCGTATTACAAAACAATAGACGGAAATTTTGAAATTTGAGAGATAAACCGCAACTTCCTAACTCTATTCTGAGGGAAAGATGCTTTAAATAATAATAAACTGTTTGGAGAAATTTATTAAACAACTACCACGGTATAATCCTGGAACAAGAGTATAGCTTGAAGTTTATTCATCAGTGGAGGCATCGCACTCTCGAAAGTATGGATAATAAGAACAATTAAGACAACCGAATATCTTCGGCAGAGTTGCTGTAGCTGTTATCTGAGATCATCAACCCTCAATCTTTCCCTCAACTACCTCGCCGGTGATGTTGTAGCCGGCTAGGTCTGGAAATTCGATCACGAACATAGTTCGTTCCCGTTTGTCAAGGAGCGCGATGTCAGATCTCATGTCTTGCATAGAAGCTACGGTCGAGAATATGTTATTCCAGGTAATCCAGCACATATTGATGTAAACAGTTTACTGAAAGAAGGAGTGATCGAAAAAATTGACTGAAAAAAGGAGTGCCTTACAATTTTGTATGCCAACTTATCGTCCTTCCGGAATGCTCGTGACTACAGGTCAACATGCAAAGCAAGCAAATGCATCATTCAGAATATGTAGGTACTCAAAACGCAAGATGAGCTCACAGGTCTGAATAAAAATTTGTCTCCTGCCCGTGAAGGTTTTCATATTTATGCCGTACTTACACGTCACGAACTCTATATATTTGGAGTAAATCATTCTAGAATTTCTTACTCTCGGAACTTGCTCACATTGCAAATATCACGTCTCTCGAGCCAAATACTTTCCGAGCAATTCCTTTTCCAAGGAACATAGCAACCAATGACTACATTTCAAATTCGATATTTACTGTATTGCACGAATGTCAATATTTTCAAATCGAAGACATTTAGGTGATTCTCTGAATTGAGGTCTCTACTAACAGGAGCCTAAAAGAATTAGAAATAGATTTTTTCTTGAATTTGAAAAAGTAGAAATTTCATGCCAGAGATGAGGTGTAGTTCTCTGAGGATTTAAATTTTTGATTTTGACACGTACTTTCTAGTGAAGTAAAAAACCGCAAGGGTCGGGGGGCTGGCGCCGTGTGGGAATTTGCCTGTCCATCGTGACAGCAATACTACTCCTGCGACACTCCTGCTCACGAATTTTTATTTTTCATTTTAAAGTGTCTCTACTACTTACAATTGTCGAAACCCTTCATACCCTCCCAAATAGTTGAAGCTTCCTTGGTAATCCACAGGCATTGACTGGAATTACTTATATTGTGAAAATTTCAGACCTCTGAGTCATTTTTTTTATTTTCTTCAGATTGATTTTTTCGGAGAGTCATCTCTTTGGTTTAAACTTCGTTTTTTTTTGTAGATGGTTTGAAATCTTGGTCAGATATAAACTATTTTCGTCAAGAATCCAGCTTCTCTGTTCATCAACTCTTTCGTTTTTTGTCAGGGACTTAACTCTATTTATAAAAATTCTTCTACCTAGTTGCCTAAAACCTTCTTATCGACTTTCAAGGAACCAATACTAATATAGTATGGGTTATCTTCAAATCGCAGCAGAATGAAGTGGTAGCTTTTCTTGTTGCCACAGGGAAGGAATATGAGTTTCAGGAAGAAGTGCATGAACCTTGAACCAATTTTTCTCGTTTGACTTTTTTACTTTGGAAGAAAGATCTTTAATTGCAATATTTTTATTTAGATTATTTTTCCTAATGAGAAATTTAACAAGTCTCATGTTCAGTCATCCTATTGGTATGTATCCCGATTTCTTTCCAGATAGTTTGCCATTTTGGTCCGGGATACACTTTTTTCGTCAAAAATTCAGCTTTTGGCTCGAAAATAGAACTTTTTGGTATAAGAATAATTATTTCCCGCCAGGAATCCAACTATTTTCCTCAAAATTCTTCTACCTTGTTGCCTTGAACTTCCTCTGCAATTTCGAAGGAACCCATACCGATATAGCATGGGCTATCTTCAGATCGTTGAAGAGTTGGGTGATAGCTCTCCTCATTGCCACATGAAAGGAAAGCGAGTTCCAGAAAAATGTGCATTGAGGCCATGTGATCTTTAGGAAATTATCAAGACCAGATTCCTCGGTTTTTTCCGAAAATAATAAATATTTATTCTAAAAAATTTGGGAAAATATAAAACATATGCTAACGGAGGTCCCTGAACTTTTCTTTTCTTGTATAATCGAGAAAAACTTTGTTTCGCTGAATTGGGTTAAAGTACGTGTATTTTGAGGTTATGTGTATGACAACTACTCACAAATTTTTGTCATAAATTCTCGCGCTTCGCGTTCGATGGTGATCTCACCTCGCGCTCCGCGCTCGGTTATGAATTTTCCTCGCGCTACGCGCTCGGCCTTTGTACCTCC
>WSXT02159071.1:0-10099 GCA_011762715.2 Neuroterus valhalla | reverse complement strand
GAAAGTTGCGAAGTGCACTGCTTGATATTTTATAGCATCGACTAGCGTTATGGAACTTTGCTTAGAACTAACTAACAAAATACTTGAAAAATAAGTTCCCGAATGCAGGGATGCATTTTCACATTTTTTCAACCCGCCGTTTAAGCTACGTTATGTTGATAGAAATGCATGTATTGCTGATTCGCTCAAGTTTTTTAATCATTTTATTGAATCTTTCTTGTACACAGTGCCGAACACACGTTCGCAGAACTTCATTGTTACATTAAACATTCTATTAAACAGCGTTGAATAAGTCGAGGATATTTCTAGGAATTTTATCAAAATTGTTGTAGAATAATTTCCTAGTTTTGAAGTTCATAATGTTTAGGAGTGAAAAAATGAGATATGTAGGATCGGGAAACAATTCAGAATAATATGTATAATAAATACCTTTCTTATTAACAATTTGATTCTTTTCATATAATCCTAACATTCCATCAAATGATTTAAACGCAAATTATTGATTGACTGGATCACTTTAAATTACCGATTGAATTGTTTAAAATGACTGACTTTTTTTAAAATAAGAATGACTGATTAAATCATTCAAGATGACTGGTCAAATCAGTCAAAATTACTGATCGAATCAGTCAAAATGACTGATTGAATCAATCAAAATGGCTGATTAAACCAGTCAACATGACTGATTGAATCAGTGAGCCAAAATGACTGATTCGAGAAGTCACTTTTGATTCATTTGTCAGTCGTCGAATCCACACTGTTAGAATCAGTCAAAAATGACTGCGAATCAGTCACTTTTGACTGATTAGAATTTAGAGTATAATTTAGAGTACAAATATTTGATATGAATGGTATATGAATTGACGATACATGATATTGTATGAATGATAATATTATCAATTCGTTAATTCAATAAAAACATTTTTTTTAACTCTAATGTTTCTGAAGTGTTCAAATAAAATTTAATCAATTAAAACCTCAATTATTGTGGAATTATTTTCGAATTGCTATTTGGATTTGTAACGAGCGAAAGGCTGACTAATTTACTTAGTAGATAGTGACTGTTTCATTTAATAGTGGTGTTACCAATTTATTTACAGCAACAAGCTACCATTTTATTTAGGCAGTCCTTGTGACTGATTGAATTAGTAACGTTTTACTTATTCGAGGAAAATGATTTCGCACTATTTGAATTAGTAAGAAATGACTATAAATTAGTAAGATTTGACTAAATCAGATTGAGAGAGTATATCTTTAGATATAATTCCGCTTGTAATGGTCTAGAGGAATATTATTATACATATTACGCGATCGGAAGTCCGATTTCATTCCGCGGTCAGTTACGTCTCTGATGTTCTATTATTGACTCCTGTTTTCTGTTTATATGCGAATCCCAGTCGGTATCATTTAGATTATGCCAAGCATTTTAATTTGCATCCACACATGAAGGTAGGAAATTTAATTCCTAAAAATATTCATTCATTTTTGACACTATTCATTTTTTTGAAGCACACTTTATTGTTGAGACGATTTATAAAATGATCAATACCTTTCATACATAAAAAGTTATTGATAATGTGTCGTTTTATCAAAATGAGTTCTTGAATTTTAAACCAGAAGTGTAAACATGAAATGCATTTTTCTTAAATGAAATATTCAGATTAATTATTTATATTCAGAGTATTCAAATATCAGTTTTTCCCCTGAATTGGATAGGCGTTCTAAAGGAAAAATTATCCCCAAGGATCAAGAAGCATGTGAAAAATAGACTCTTTTAAGCAATCGAGAATAAGTTTGAAAAAAAAGTGGTGTTAAACATACATTAGCAGATTTCATATCCAACTTAGAGATGATCAGAGTTAAGATTATTACTTAAATAAGAAAAGTTTGGTACTGAGAGTTTATGGTTTGACCAGTGATTTGTCAAAACATTATTTGTTGATTATATAATTTTTCTTTCAGAAATGACCAGTTTTCAACAAAATTCATAAATTTTCAACCCAATTGTTTGATTTGCAACCTCGTTTTCAACTCAAAAAGATCAATTCTTTACCAAAAAATAAATGTTCAACAAATTAGTTGAACTTTTTACACAAGCAATTTTATATTCAAATAAAGAGGTGCATTTACTACCTAGAAACTAATTTTCTATCATGGGAGACAAATTTTCAGCAATATACAAAATTCTTTAACCAGATAAATCAATTCGTATCTAAAAAAAGAATTGAAACAACAAAAAAGAATAATTTTTAACAAAGAAGTTCAATTTCTAAGGGGCCGTTCAAGTATTACGTAACGCAATTTCATACGAATTTCGACCTCCTCTCTCTGATAAGTTTTTTGAAAAAATACATGAGACTGTCACGAAATAGTTCAATTTTCGACTCTAAAAGATTAATTTCAACCATGGGAACATTTAAATTTGAATACGAGCAGATAGTTGAACCCAATCAAAAGAAAAAAATCATCTTCAAGCAGAAAGTTTTATTTCAAACCAAAAAATATAACTCGAATAAATCACAACCAAGTAGTTTAAATTGTTGAAGTTGATTTCAAACAATAAAATTCAATTTACCATAAAAATTGTAGAATTTTCAATCTTAAAAGTCGAATTTTTAAGAAAAGCGTTGGAGTTTCCAACCAAAAAGAAACATTTTCAAACAATAAGGATTCTTTTTCAACAAAACTGATCATTTTCAGACAAATAATACCGACCCGTCTTCGAAAAAATAAACTCAGAACATATTTCCTTCATGGCTTGAAATGATTAATTATGACATTCTTATATTATTTTTATTTTTTTCTGAAAAATCCAATTCCTCCAAGAACGGGTGGCCATCGGCAAAATACGTTTTGCCAAATTGACTGACGGAAATAATAACAGCTATGCCACGCTCGAAAAACCAGTTCCCGTCCAATCACTGAAGTTAAGCAGCGTTGGGCGCGCTTAGCACGTGGATAGGTGACCGGCCATGAATACCGCGTGTTGTTGGCATGTTGGTGGGATGGGAGACTCGTGTCCTCTAGTGTATTCGACTCAACCAATTATGACCCTTTACGAGTTTATGCTCACCACGCAAGGGATTATGGCTTAATAGTACACACACACACACACCTTTGATAGCTTTAGTCGTCATTCAACTGATTCTATTAATTCTACAGGCTTATTCGCCTTGTCCATGCTTTTCTCAGTGGGTTTTGGAAGCATAAGGTTTTTCAGTTTTTTGATAAAAAAAAAAAGTTGTTCGAGTGATGGACAGCAGTTTTCTTTTGAATTGTTGCCAAATGCAACCAATTTTTATAATTTAGTGTTCTAATGATCTTGTCATTTCATTTTTCACGATAATATTTGATTACATAAATATAAGATATAAAAAAAATTTTTAGAAGGTTTGAAAACAAACTTCATTGTTTAATGAAGCTATTATTATGCTGCAATATATACAGATTGTCGAAATTCCTTATTATTCATCACGGTCTCCACAGTTTCCCCCCTTGAAAAGTCTACAATGATATTTTTAGTTGGAATTATGTCTCTTTTGGTTAAATTGAATTTTTTTGTTGACGGTTCATCGATCTGGGTTCCATATTGAACAATTTTAGCGGAATGCCAAACATTTGGTTGAAAACTAACTTCCTCGATCACGGATTCAACCCTTTCTCTAAGGTTCGTTAGAATTGAGAATTTTTTTGGTAAAAATACAAGCAATTACATGTTTTGTTGAGAGCTAATCTTGTTTGATTGAAAATGTTTTCTCTCTATGCTGATACTTAGTTGATTTTGTTAAAAATTAATTTTTTTGAAATCTAATTATTTCATGTTTGGCGTGTATGAATCAAGAATAGATTTCAGTTGAAAATTCGAGAATTTGGTTAAGAAGTTAGATTAAATTTTTCTCTTTCAGACTGAAAAATCTTTTTTGGTTGGAAATCCAGCTCTCATCTATTGTTGAAAATTCAACTAGTTTGGTAGAGAATCTGCCTTTTTTTTGAAGATTAATATTTTCGCGTGAGGAATTTTGTCGTCAGAAGACGAATATCTTTTCGTGTTGATAATTCATTCATTAAATTGAAAAATCAACTATATTGTTTAATTGTTTATGCTTTTTTTCGTTGAGAATAAGTTTTTGTAATAAAAATTTATTTATTCCACCTTGGGTTAGAAATTGATCTTATTTAGTTGAAAATTCATAACTTTTGTCGATAAGTATATTTTCTGTTTAATTCAACTGTTTTGTAGAATATATACTATTTTTGTTTGAATTTTTACTCCTTCTTGATTAAAAAATACTTTTTGTTAGGAAATTCAACTTTCTTATATGATTAAACTACTTTCAGAAATATTGATTTGTTTGGTCAAAGATCGATAATAAATATTCCATTTCCTGCTTGTTTCAACTAAAAATTCGTTTTTCACTTACGTTGAAAATCTTCTTTCTTTAACTTCTGCAGGAACTGATTATTTTCTTGACTGAAGACTGTTGTTTGGTTCAAAAATGACGTGAAATTGCGGAATTTTTTAGAAAAGTAAAATACAAATTATATTCCTATTTTTCCCCTTTTTCGAGGCCGATGCCCCAAAACTTTTTCCTCTCTTTTGAAGTCCTATGTTTCGAAAATGAGCTGCTGTCACCCTGAGTGTGGACTCTTTTACACATTGTGGTATATCAGAAGATACATATTTTGCACATAATATGTTTAGCAAGTTCAAAAAAGGCTTTACTATACATTTTCCAGTTTTTCTCTTGACTAACGTAGTTATCATAGTTTGGCCTTTGGTACACTTGTTAAGTGTCAGGAACTTAAGACCAAGTTCGTTAACCAGCTATTTTGGATAAAAATTCGAAAAGTTATAGAGCAATTTGAACATTTTTGAGACCATTTTTTTCAAGACTCAAGAATCGTAAGTACAGCTTTTTTTGTAGTGAGTAACAAAAATGTAAAAATTTATCCTCATGATTTTTTTTGATGATAAAAACAAAATTGTCAGTGTTATGGCATTTCCAAACTTGAAAAATATTGCATAAATATTGCAAGCATTGCATAACTGCTGAAAACTTCTGCTTCTATGAAGATTATTGATTATTTTTTTGTTTTTGATGAAATTTTTTGTTTCTTTTGGCTAGCAAATCTAATTTTTCATAGATTGAAAAGCGTTGTCACGATTAAAACAGAAATTTTACGTCAAGTTGAAAAATAGTCCAAATAAAACTTGAAGGCCTTTTCAAGATGAACATTGTTTCTATTCAATATTTCTTCTTGTCTCTTACTATGTAGCTGGAAAATGGTATTTTTAAATTTTTTCAAATGCTTTATCGTGATCAAAATGAAATTTTTTATTTTTGGTAACATCTTTCACGATTTAAACAAAAACTATGCATCTTTGAAAAAAGTGATCCCAATAAAATTTATAGATCTTTTTAAAATGGATAATTTTGGTTTATAACATTTTTTTGCACCTTGCCTATCTTGACCGGAAATGTGCATTTTTGATTTTACAAAAAGCTATTTCGATGGACAAAACCAGAACCATTGGTCAAAAATGTCTGTTTAACGAACTCGTCCTTTCTTTTGCGGTCTTGAAAAATTGTGCGAAAGCACAATCCAATGATCATTCTTTCGAAAGTTATTGAGTTCACAGATTACAGACAGACACCTTCGTAAAAATCGTTTTTTCTGACTCAGGGGGACTCAAAATGTGGAGATTTCATTAAATCCGTGAAAGTCATTTTCCGCATAAAACTAATATACCTTCTCATTTAGAATGAAAATGTAAAAATGAGAATTTGTAGCCAAAAAACGCAAGATACGAAAAAAAGTTAAATTAAATTTTTTTTTCTCTTCGGGGAGCCCTCCAGGGTGATCCTTACAACTTTTCTAATTTTCTCAAAAGGTCGAAATTTAAAATTTCCGTCGCAAAGCTAATAATGAAAAATAGAAAGTTTCATTTTCTGGTCAAACTATGCAAGGGGCCGGAAAATATAAATGAACAAGAATCGTGCAAAAAAAATACAAATTCGGTAAAATTAACTTTTTGATAGGACGAGTAGTTTTTGCTTCATTCATAAAAAACAATGAAAAAATTTAATTTTTCGACAAAATGACGGAGGCTAAAACATAGAAGATGATAGAGAAAAGTTGTTCATCCGAGAAACATCTATGACATTTTTCCGATTGGAAGCGTAGTTTTTGTTTCACTCGTAGAAAATCAAATAAAACATTAAAAAATTCAATTTTTATAAAAATTACACAACATATGAAAAAAAAATTAAGCAGCAAAACTTCTCTACCATTTCGGACAAATTTTGATTGAGAGAAGCTTTAACAAAAGAGAATTCACAATCATCAAATTAAGGTATAGTCGACATTATCCGCCCTGGCGGATAAGTTGCGAATTGATCAGTGATTATTCTTACGGAAAATTCCGTAATTGTTCATATATATAGAATTCCTTTTTTTCTTCAATAGTTGAGACCCAAAAAAGAAAGAAAATTATACGTAAAACTTAAGTTAGTTTTCGCGACCTATTAAGTTTTGTGTTTCCAGATTTTCAAATCAATTTTGATTTTATTACTTTTTTTTAGAATGGTGTTGCCGGCTAGAATATTTTATTATTAATCATATGGTTCAGGTTCACTACATAGATAAATCTTCTAACTTGCAAACAAGAAACTTTTTTGTGCTCAAAGAATAGGACATAAAATCACTGATTTGTAAATTACCACTGATTTACGAACACATACCTTCCAGTTACAAGTACTTCTCGACACAAAAAAAGGTTTCAAATTTTTAGCTTCAGTTTGGGAAATAGATAAATGATCAAGATTTATATAAAGTGTGACATGTATACCTATTCTATGTTGCCTTATTACGCTTCAGATTGAGGCAGAAGAGCTTAAATTTAGTCTATATTTTTTTTGTACCATTAAGTCATAATCCCTTGCGGTAAAAAATTTTCATTAAAAATAAAAAAATTTGATACTCTCAAAATAGAGCGCTTGTGTTTTTTTACTCTTGGCCAGCATTCACGCAAAGTTTCAATTGGATGTTTTTTGTATAATGTATTCATAATATACGTAATTATAATTGCTTTTTAAATAATATTTTTATTTGCTTTTCCTAATAATAATATATAATGTACATAATATATTGTATATGTGTACCTAGTTTTAAAAAACACTGTTAAAAGCGTGGTTTTCAACGAGTAAACATTTTTAAAAATGCATAAATATGTCTAATGATTGTTTAATTTTTCCCATAATTTGAATGCTAAATTATCAACAATTGCAGTGGTAAATATTTACTATTCTCAACAATAACTATTTACTAATGTAATTGGTGAAAATTAATCTATTTAATTATTGAACACTATTCTTAATAGTGAAAGTTTTCTAATCAACCTAGAAAATAGGTGAATATTGACTTTTCCATCAGTTGAACTTTACTAATCTTTCTGTGATAATGCACTAATAAGACGAGTCAAAATCTATTAATTAGAGTAGTGGAATTCTACTCAAGGTGACTCAAGTTTATGAATAGTAATTCATTTATTTCTTCAGTCATAACTTACTAATTTAATAAAAGGTGGCAAAAATCACTATTTCAATTAGTGATGTCCTACTAATCTTGAGTGGCTCACTTTTCTCCTTTTCAATTAGTGAAATTTCACTAATAATTAGTAGTTTTCTTCTAATTCAAACTGAGCGTGATGCACTTGTATTTGAAACATATTCCGCATATCTATGCCATGGTTGCCATTTGCGATAATTTTCTCGACTCCTCTTAGGGAAAGTAATTTTCCTTATCAGGATGGTAGATTTTTCCTGATAATTATCTTTGATTATTCTAGTTGGATGTGGATCTCATCTCTTTGGTTAATTATTTTCTAGTGATTGTTTTTTGTATAGAAGTAGAACTTCTCTATAAAACTTTTTCTCTCGCTTTTTCTCCCACTGAAGACTGTGTATAATAAATATCTCGTAAAACTTTTCGATGTTCGCTTCCGTTGGCTGATACTGTATTCGCTAACACGACAATCTGAGAGTAATATAGTCACTCGCGAAATGAGGGAGTGCCCTCTTCTTATTTATGGGAAAGCATGATAATGGTACGGATGATGGGACTCCCTATAGAGTTGGAATATCGGGCGTAGCCATGGTTACCGTACGGAGCCATATTGGTCTCGAGCCAGCTATCGATAATAGGAAAGATAAGAGGGAACCCCCGAGTTTCCAGAATGTTTTATAGTTGCGAAAATGGCGAGCAAGAGGATCCTATTGCGACTATTCCTATTTTTGTAAGCATTCTTAATTAACGACTGAGCAGGAAATCGTATAAAATTTCGATTATACATGTAATAGTACAATTTGAGGGAGACCGTATATGTATGTACATCAGCAACATTGTTTCATTCACTGCAAGATATGCTGAACTCAAACTTCAAAAGACTTCTACAGAAGATTTTTTTTGTATTAATCCCTTGCGGAGTAAGCGTAACTCTTACAGAATAATAATCAGTTAAGTCGGATACACGGGAGGACACCAGTCTCCCACCAACATGCCAAAAGCACGCGGTATTCCTGGATGGTTGCCCATCCATGTACTAACCACGCCCAACGCTGCTTAACTTCAGTGATCGGATGCGAACTGGTTTTTCGAACGTGGCATGGCCGTTGGCGAAAATTTGAATCTTTTATGATCCAAAATTAAGTTTCACGTTAGAAAGTCATATGTTGAGGATTGAGCTCTCTTGATGAAAACTGGCATTTTGTGTTTGAATTAAACTCTTTGGAGATTTGTCTTTTTTTTACAATTATTGTTAAGCTGATTTGAGTATTATATCTTTGATTGAAGACTTTATGTTTTTTATAGCTGAAAAATCAGCTATTTGATAAAAAGTGCAACTGTTCTGTTGGGAGTCCACTTATATTGTTGAAAATTAATCTTTTTGTGGAAGTTATCTTCTCTTGCGTTAAAAATTTGTCTGTTTAGCTTGAAGATTCAATTATTTGGTTAAACATTCAATACTTTTTTGTGAAGTGTCTTTGAATTGAAAATCCACATAGACGACTCCTCTTGCTCGATTGGCAAAAGCCTTGTCTGCTTGATAATTTAATTTATTGGTTGAATGTAACTATTTTCATTTAAAATCTATGTATTTTTGGCTGAAATTCTGAAGTGTTACACCTAGCGACTGAGACAATGAAGAAAAAAGGCTCTTTTGATATTAAAACTTGAACGACCCACGATTTTATGGCGGGAAAACTGTTGAAAATTCATACATAAATGTCCAAATGCAAACTATAGTTGAATTTTGTACGAAATAATTTAGCCTCCCTAAAGAAATACCTGAATTTGAAAAAGAAACTTCTCAGTGTGAGCACCAAAAAATACGAATTCTCAATAAAAGAAACAATTTTTTACTTTTCTGGTTGGAATTTTCACTATTGGATTGAGAATTTATATGGTTTTATTGAGGATTTAACTAGTTTGTTAAATTCATCTTCCTTCGTTGACAATTTAACTGTTTTGTTGAAAATTCGTCCTTTTAGATTAAAAAGCATCTTTATGGTTTCTTTGAATGATTTGTTAAAAGTTTAATCATCTAGTTTAATATTTCACTATTATGTTGAATATTCAAATTATTTGAAGGAAATACAACTCTTTTGTTTATAATTCGTCTACTCGGTGGAAAATTAATCTTTCTGGTTGAAAATTTCACTATTGGATTGAAAATTTATCAGTTTTCTTAATTCGATGATTTTATCAATGATTGAACTGTTTGTAAAATTCATCTTCCTTCGTTGACAGTTCAACTGTTTTTTTAAAGATTCGTCCTTTAAGATCAAAAAGCGTCTTTTTGGTTTCAAATTTAAATATTTTGTTAAAGGTTCAACTATCTAGTTCAATATTCCACTATTATGTTGAAAATTCAATTTTTCGTTGTTGAAATATCAACTATTATATTTCTCATTTCTAATTCAAAGTTTTTCATGTAATTTCAACTCTTTTGTTTATAATTCGTCCTCTTGGTGGAAAATTAATCTTTCGGGTTGAAAATTTCACTATTGGTGGATTGAAATTTTTTTTTTAGTTAGAT
>WSXT02159060.1:0-10099 GCA_011762715.2 Neuroterus valhalla | reverse complement strand
ATCAATCTCTTAAAATATTTAAAATTAGTCTAACTTCATAGGAAATTGTTTGAGCAATTGAACAAATTCCACCTAATATTGATTACGCAGAATTTGAAGACCCTTTCATTATTATTATATAAACACCTATTCTTAAAAAACATAATAATAAAATTAAATTTTTATGGAATAAATTAGAATAATTAGGAAATATTGAAGATATTATTAATATTATTATTATTCTAAATACTGGAGATAATAAATAAAACATATGATTTAAATTTTTAAGTAAAAATATTCCTTTTGAAAATAATTTAATTGCATCTCTATATGATTCTAAAATTCTTATCAAGCCTGTATATCCTGTATATCCATCAAACTGCGTAGTTGTCTGTCTGTAGCCATACTAAGAATACTCATTCTTTATTCTAAAAGATTGTCTAAAAATGGGCTTCTTTAGTTATTGAAACTGTCAAAATAGTAATCAAAGCCTAATTTATCATCCGGATCTGAAGTTTTAATGATGTAGTAAAATATCTTTCTCTGAGTATACCTTCCTATCATGAACATCAATCATTTTTCAGGATGTAAAATATCCAAGGAAGTATTAACTTTTGGTGTTTTCACGGATTTCAAAAATTTCGAAAAATCTTTCCTCATTAGGAGTGGATTTTTGAAGAAAGAGCGGGGTCTCTTGTCAACAACATCCTTCGGGGAATAATTCTCAATAATTTTCCAGACCATAAAATTCCTGTGAAATTATTAACTATCAGCTTAGTTGGTCATTTTTCTGATTTTTACCGAAGTGATCAATTAAGGTTGGCTTTTTTGGGTTTTCGCGGGGATTCTCATTACCACCATTCTTCAGAGGAGTAATAACGATAATTTTTCAGGATGTAAATTATCCAAGAAAGAATTATAATAATAATAATAATAATAATTATTATTATTATTATTATTATTATTATTATAATCCGTGTTTCACGGATTATACGACTTTTGCAAAATCAATCCTCATTAGGAGTGGATTTTTGAAATGGTTCTATCAAATGTATATTAACATTGTCCACTTTGTAGTCATGTTTGATGCTCCCTGAACCAAAATCACTATAGGTGTGGTTTCCCACCCCCAAAATACAAATTTGTTGTTTTTTATGCACAGAACGCATATTTGGGTCGCGTAAAGCAATCTCGTCAAAAAAATTTTTTTTTTTTATTTAATTTTTATTACCGTTCACGAAACGTTCAGAACTTTATGGTCATTTTATCATCTGGATCTGGAGTTTAAGTCAATACACTCAGAAACCTTTGTTAGTATTTTCTGTTAAAAATCACTCGAGATTTTACTATCTTAACTTTGCAATGAGGGGCAAAAAGAATGTTTCAATAATATTTATTAATTTCAATAGTAACTCGTAGCTGCTCTCAAAATTATAAAATGTGTTAGAATAAAACTCTGTAGTAAAACTGCGAGTCCGTACTACAGCCATTTACTAATTTTAATAAGAAAAAATAGTACATTTTTTAAATTATTAACTGCAGAAGATAACAGTTTTTACAAACTGTAGTAAAATGATGCGCAGGGACCTTGCGCACCGAATTACTAACTGGTTAGCAAAATGTGCTGGAGTCCGAATAAAACAAAAACTCACATATGCTATTGAACTCGAAACCGGATATATACACTATACAGTATTATACATTAAACATAATTTCATATTATTTGAATTCGGAATTGACAACAGTTGAAATTATATATTTGCGTATTCTGAAAACATATGATATTAATCAATTATAAGCCGGAACAGAAAAATCGGGTTAGAACAAAAACGAAGCTGGCAGGAATCGAACACGCGTCTTCGGGGCAGCAGTCAGGCGATGTTCCATTTATCTACAAAACATTATGACAGATGGGAATGAAAACATCTATATGACCTAATTGATAGAAAGTTCATTGGCTTCAATGGATTTAATCCTTAATATATCAACATTGATGATGATTTTATAATTTGAAAAAAAACAAAATTTGAAATTTAATTGAAATAAGTGAATAATGAGAAATTACTCGAAAATTTTTAAAAAGTAAAATAAATTTCGAATTAGAAAATGTTCGAACTAAAAAAATTTCGAATTAAAATTGTAAGAAAAAATGTTTATTCTCTTCAATGTTTTCATTTAATTTGAAGTATCTATTTAAAATGAACACACTTTTGAAAACAAAAACATATGAATCCGTTGATCAGAGACCGACACACGTCGAATACGCTCGGCTGCGCTCGGTCCATGGCTTGATTTCTTCTGCTGAATCAGTTAGTAATTTTTGGAACCAATTTTAGTAATTGGTATTAACCCCATTACAAAAAGGATGCAATGTTTATAATATACATCGTGTTTCCACAGAAAATAGTAATTTTTCTTGCATAGTTAGTATATTATGTTATTTAAAATACTTATTACTCCTATTTTCTTCGTACAATTTATTAATTTCTCTAATAATTTTTCCTATATCAGATTTTACTACAGAAAATAGTTAAGCTTGCTATTATCAAATAGGAAACCTTCCTATAAAAATAGTACAACTCATTATTTAAATATAAAAATACCGAAATTCGAGCGTTTTGACCAAATTTGCTACCTATTTTAGTAATTCTTCTAATATAAAGTTCCTCAGTGTGAACACTCTGATCCAGAATGCACAGAGAATATGGGTAACAGGCGATCAGAACTAAAATATCAAATCTAACCTAACTTTGAGGTTATAGCTTTCTAAATATTGAATATTTCATGCATAAATTGATATAAAATGACTTTTAGTGTATTTTTGCGTCAATATGAGTTTGTTTAATATCATAATTTACTGAAACTTACATAATGTAGTAGAATAACTGTTACTTTCGAGAAAAATCATTTTTGACAGTAAATGTGTTTTCTTCGCTATATAAAATAAGAATTCCGTAACAAACACTTTGTTGTCGATGAATTCATTCTTGAAATGTATACTTATTGTTTCAAACTGCGAAAAAAATATAATCTTGAATACATTTTCCTGCATGAAATGGAATCCATCCTAAAACTGTAACTCATGTGCGCTGGTTCACAGTTTGACCGCATTGAAATAATAGATGGCGTCATGCAATTATGCGGTTTTCAATATCCCTGGTCCAAACTTGGACCGGAAAACGATTTACGGGTCCATCGGACCAGAACACGCGTGGATCCAGGGGGGAAGGGGGAGGGGGTTCCAAAATTTTTGACACTCTCCATTTCAGGTTAGTGTGGTTAAGATGTGCATAAGGTGTACTTTTTTGAATGCAGTTTTTGGTTTGCTGAAAACAAATCTGAGGTGAAAATTCTGAAATTCCAAATCGCATGGTCTTCGATCGTTTTGGCCTAAAGCGGGGTTTGCTACAACATTACCATGCAGGTCAGCATTAACTATTAACATAATATTCATTAACTGTGTTCTGTCCATGTCTAAATTTTTCCAACAAACTTTTCACGTAGTGAGTGCGTACCTGTTGAAATATCACAACTCGGGCCACGCCAACCGCTCGTTCCCTCGAAACTCCTCATCAAAGACCCAGATTTTTGGAAGCGCAATAACTGAGATCATTCGAAGAGGGGTTCTAGTGTACTCATTTCACTTATGGTCCTATATATTGCCTTAACCATTCAGAAGTTCAAAAATCTGACTTTGGATTCGATTTCAGCGTTCCGAAAAATTATTGGGTGAGCAATGTTGTGTTAAATCTCAATAGGGGATTATCTAAATTCAAATTAAAGGTAACAAAAATGAAAAATGATAAAATAAGAAATCCCTAATTTTTTAGGGCTTCTATACTTTGATTTGATAAACTTAACAGTTTAATTTTCTGAATTTACCGTCTCGGAGTAACGTTTTACAACTGGGGACAGTAAAACACTAAACTAGACTCATGTTCTTGAAAACTAACGTATCAACCCGATCCCCGTTAAGCGTGATTCCAGTTTGGAAAAACTCTCGAGGCCGGAGTTTCTCAGCCTTGTATAAACCATACAAATCTAGAAGGTTCATTGTTTTTAGTATCGTCGAAAAGTTCAATCAAGTCCTCAAGATTGTTAGAATTAATTTATAAAATAATAGAAGAAGTTGCTGATAAAGAATTTAAATTTTCTTTATTCTACTAATACTCCCTAGAATATTACGGAGGTTATATTACTTTCATTGCTGAGTTAACTGAATGTGATATAATTCTCATGTAAAATTGACTAATGCACCTAAACGAAATTTTGGCACGTCTTAGGTGGCCCAAGTGCCAAGAATGCGACCTCTGAGACCGCCGACCCCACCTTTGCGATCACCAGTTGATTCGTCGATAATAAAAAAAAAAAAGAACACGAGCATTGATCTCGACCATCATGGATCAGAATTCGTGAACCTGGATCAGAAATGAAAAAAAAAATTACCCCAATATGCAAAACTGAATCAAAAACAAAAAACAGGACATTTTGTTTGAAACGAAATTTTAAATTGAATTTCATTACCTGAAAACCATGATTTCCTTCCAAATTGAAATAAAAACAATGAAAATAGTTAATCCATTCGTAATATTTCAAATTTCCAACAGAATATATTTGTAATAATAAATGAGGGAAGTGAATTTTGGAAGAGGACCACGTTTTATCTGGCCTTTTATAAAAATTGTGACGAGAAATGAATAATTAAGATTTCAACAAAGAGAGGCCACATATCCAGGAAAGGGATAAGGAATTTCGACTTTATCCAATTTTAGAACTTAGTATTGAAAATTATTATTTATCAAAAACAATGTGTCAAGAATTAGAGAGTATAGAGTATAAAGTGAAAAATCTGACCCAGAATATACAGAGAATATGAATAATAGACGATCGGAACTGAAATATCAAAACTAACCTATAACTTTGAAGTTATAATTTTCTAGATATTGAATATTTCATGTATAAATTGATACATAATGAATCATAGTTCATTTTTGCGTCAATATATAATTGATGCATATTTCTTTAATATTATAATTTACTGAAACTTACATGATGTAGTAAAATAAATTTCACTTCGAGAAAAATCAGAAAACACACCGTAAATGTGTTTCTTCGCTGTATACACGAAGAAAAAAGTATTCCCTGAATCTACTGAACATTTTCTGTTGGAGAATTTATGTTTTTGTTACAGAAAAAAGAGTAACAATAACAGATTTTTTGACTCAATATTACTTCCCAATATGTCAGGTTTACTTAAAATACCTGTAAGCGTCCACTGTTAACGTGAATAGACATATCTGTAATATTTACAGATTGTATAGGTTGATTATACACGCATTTGATGGTACTGATATTTTGTAAGTCTTACATAAAAAATTGTAATCGTTACCGACTTTGTCAGTTGTGCATACTATCCCCTCCATGCGTACTCGTCTGGGAAAACAAATGCCTAACGTTCACTAAACGAAGCGAAAAAGTATAGTTTTATCCCTCTGGTTTCATATAATATTATGATTTTTTATGAATAATTCAAATCATAAAATGTTAGATTACTATACGCGTAGACGTGTTGTGCTATTATTATTTAGAAAATGGTGTTTTTATAGTGTAGTTGAATGTGAAAGTGTATATTTGTAAATCTTAACCTCAAAAAGATGACACGTGCTTGCAAGTGCCTCGACTATTTTAGACAATTTTATTTGTAGCATATGAAAATCTACCACATAAACTTCCTTGTTTGTTGATACAAAAACAAATCAATTTTTGTGTTACATGTTATTCAGTATAATAATAGATTAGAATCAGGAAATTTTAAGGTCTCCTATTCTTCTTTGATTACTTATAGAATCTTCTCTTTTGTAGATGTGAGAGCTCTGTAGAAAAATCTAATATTTTTTTCCGTAAATAAATATTTGTTGTTTCATAACTGACTTCACTTATAACATTTAAATAACAAAACTTCTTATACTATGTTAAGAGACATAAGATCGTTAAAATGTGATAACGTGTGATAATGTGTCCTAAATAAAAAATGTGTTATATAATAAACAAAAGAGTTATGATTGTTAATGTTGTAATACAAAAGTAGTAATTACGGATATTTATCTGTAACCATTGCAGGTATTTTTCTGTAATCGTAAGAGATAATTTTCTATTATCGTAACAGAAAATTTGCAGTAATCCTTACAGATACTTTTCTGTAACACCTACAGGTATTTGTCGGTAAATCCTGTAACAGTTACAGATTCTATTTACATAAATTTTATGTAACGAGTACTGAAATTCTATTCTGTCACTATATTAGCATAGGAAATCTGTAATGGTTACAGACTTTTCGGTAATTTTAATGAATTTTTTTTCTCCGTGTATGATAAAAATTCCTTCAGAAACACTTTGTTTTCTTTTATTACATTTCTGCATTGTTCCCTATTGTTGCAAACTATAGAAAAAAAAATGATCATGAATTGATCTTCATGCACAATTAAAATGCATCTTGAAAATGTAACTCATGTGCGCTAGTTCACATTTTGACCGCATTAAAATAATAGATGGCGTCATGCAATTCTGTGCTTTCCAATATCCTTGGCCCACGCTTGGACCGGCAAACGCTTTCCGTATTCATTGGACCAGAGAGTCAGTCCATTGGACCAGAATTGCAAGTTTGGTCATTGCTTGGACCATGATTCGGAAGAGTAATTTCAAAACTGACAAAAGTTTAATTTCAAATGTTTCATCTCCAAATTCGGCCGGCCAATGCGCCGTTCCCTTTGAGTGTGGTAATGATTTGCAGACTGTTCAGCACTTTTTGTCCTACCCTTATGGGTATAACTGAAGGGTAGGTCAAGGCTAGGGATGCAGATTTTTGGTATACTTAATTACAACTTTCAAAAGGTGTAGGTATTCAATATGATTATTGTTTTTTTTTTTAACTGAAAGCCATGTATTTATTTCAAGTCGTAGCGTAATTTTTGTACCCATTGCTTACTCAACCCGTTAACCCATCGATAAGCTATAAAACTAAAAGTTGAAAAATATTTTTCAGGGAATATCTCGTTTCTTCCGTATAGAATGCAATAACTGTATTTAAACTTACATTTAAAAATGGAGTGATTCATAAAAACGTATATTCGTATCATGTAACTAGCTTAGAATAGTGTTGTTAAAATGTCAAGAATTATTATTATTATTATCGTATTTAGAAGGCTTACTTTAAAATCCTAATTAGTCACATATCCAATCCTTGCATGACTTTTATTAAATATTGTTTGATATGAATTATGATGAATAATATCCATTATTATTCCATTTTTTTAACCTTACACTGGAACCTCGATCCTATTACGGCTTCGGGCTTGGGTATCGACGGCCTTTATACAGAATCGAGTGAGCTGAAACGTAAACAGTTAGGGCCGAATACACGTGAGAATAGCGGAGAGTGGAGCGAGGAGAGCCCCCCTTTCCAAACCTCCCGCACCGTCTCGTCGACGAGCTCATTTCGAAGAATTGCGACGTTCGGGTGAATTTCGATTGAGGTTTCAGTGTATTTATTTTATATTTTATTGATCATTCATCGATACAGTGAGCACAGAAATTATTGAATTGATTAAATTCATTTACACTGTTTCTCGTTAATTTTTCCAGATTTGCACTGCGCTCATTTAGCCAAACTCAAATTTCCCGCAAACTACCCGCCTCGATTGAATGGCGCCCAAAGTAGAGCGAAATGGAAATACTCCCAACTAAATTCTAGACATCTAGAGAGAACCATTAAGCTGATTTTTGTATTTTTCGATTTGGATAAAACCAACTATTTTCCAACAAAGTGGATAAACTCTTCACTGAAAAGTTACATTTTAAACAAAACATTGATTTTTGACTACACAGTTGCATTTTTACTCTCTACCAAAATAGTTGACAGTTCAACCACAAAAGAATTGTATTACATATCAAAAACAGTTCAATTCATTCGGAAAAGGCGAATAATGAACAAAATAGCTGAATCCTTCACCGAAACAAATTATTTTAAAAACGAAAATGATGAATTTTCAACGAAATAGTCGGTTCCTCAACTGAAAATTGTAAGTTTTGAACCAAAAATGGAAGAGTTAAGTTAGAAATAAATTTCCAACCCAAATAATTATTCTCCAAACAAACGCAATTTGAGTATTAACAAGTTAGTGAATTTTCAACACAAAATGTAATAGTTTATATTTCCACGAAAAAAGATTTCAATTTTTGATCCAAATCAGTTGGATTTAAAAAAAGGCGAAGTTTCAAGAAAATAGTTGGATCTTCCATAAATCCAGATTGGGAATTAAAATGTTTTGTTCAAAATTTGATCTTCTTAGCAGAAAATAATTTTTCTAGGTTGAAAGTTCGACTACTTAGTAGAAAGTTGAGCTTATTTGTTAAAAAATAGTTTTTGTTTCCTTAAAGATTCATCATTTCAGTTGGAAATTGATCTCTTTGGTAGGAAATCTGACTATCTTGTTGAAAATAATTTTGTTGTTACTTTGAGCTTCAACTTGATACGAAATTTAATCGTTTGTCAGATAAAATGTGATAAATACATTTTTTTGAAAAAATTTAGGCAATAATTCTTTCTGTATAGTTGGACTATCATCAATTCGATTATCAAATTAGAGTCAGCAAAAAAAAATCTCACAGAGCAACAAATTTGCAAAACGTTCTTCTTATTATGAAAAAAAAATTCTTCCTCTCATGAAGTAAAGATGTATTTAAATATTTAATAAAATTAAGATATCTTCTTGATTCATAAAAAGAAAGCGGTCATTTCTCGTTTTTTTTTTCAGAATTTTGAATAGTCTCCATCAAAAGTTCCACTTCCACATTTCTACCTTTCGTATCACATTCGAAGTACTTCTCATTAAGGCAGTATACCTATGTAAACTTATTAGAAATTATTTATTTTTATAATAAAAAATGTGACTCTCCTAATGTACATGTTCGATATCGTTTTCTCATGAAATGGTCGATATATGAACATACATGTAAAAAAAAGTGGTTGAAAATTACCACATCAATCAGGGACATAAAAATACCAGTGATTACTGTGGCAGTTTTACTAAAACATTTGAAAATTATATTCTGACACTTTAAAATCACATGCAGACGGGAAAATTCTCGTGACCTCGCTTTCAGGGCAGTTGAATTTTACGCTTTTCTTGTAAAACTTAACCATCAAATATATCCTACAAATCTGAAGTTTCCTTTTTTCATAAAACAATAACACTATGCTTATGATTTTGCAATGTTTCGAATTGAATAGTTTCAGGTTGGATATTCGAAAATTCCACACTAGAATTTTGTTCACTTGTATAATTTTAATTTTGGAGGGTTTTAAATTGAATATGTTCAAAGCGCATTTTAAATTTCCAATTGCAATGTAATTTGATGTAATTGATTCTTTTCCCTTGTACGAGGTTACAGAATCTTGAACGTTTTTGAATAAAATTTTTTTTTCTCGAAATGTTATAATTCAGAGGCTTATTCAGAAATGTTCATATTTAACAGATACTGATTAAAACTTATTCAATTTCAAATTGAAAGATTGTGGATGCGCAATCAATGTATATTTTTGAACTCCCAATTTCTCCCAATTTGAAATTGTTGTTTTTTATAAAATTTTAATCTGCAATTATTGAATATTGTAAGATAATGATTTGAAATTATTCAATCCTCCATAATTAAATGATTAATCGAAAATGTTCTGACTTGTACAATTTTTTATTATAATTTCTTCAATATTAATTTAAGGTCATATTCTAAAAGTTCTAAACGCTTTGAGCTGAAAAATGTTTTCTTTATGGGCATTGCTGATGCGTAATGTCCGCCCATCAGTCGTGTTTGTTTGATGGCACACTTCAAGCGTTCAATAGTGGAATCACAAAATTCTGGTAAAATCCCATCTTTCTGCTTTTATACACTCCCCATGTAAATTGGTTTACAGTACAAATGTGATTCTAAGGAAATCATGCAAAATTGCGTGATAATATCGTTTACAGTATGGCTGAAATTTACCGCGTTAATCACGTGTATTTTTATGTCCACTGATTCATGTGGTAATATTACACTCTTATGGTAAAATTCCTACAAATAT
>WSXT02159049.1:0-10100 GCA_011762715.2 Neuroterus valhalla | reverse complement strand
GTTGAAAATTCAAGATGTGAAATTTCAGACGATTCTAATACTTTCTCAATCATAAATGATGAGAATGTAAAAAGAATGAATAACGCCAAGAGTCTAAGACTCAAGGAACCATTTCTTATAGGTTAGGATACCATGTGATTTTATATAGTCGACATGTTTTGGAACGTTCTGGAAAAGAGTCCAATAAATACGTATATTATGACATTTCAAACTTAATTTTTTTTGATAAAGTGGTCGCCAATCACGAACAATCAAATTAATTGCTCAATTTTACGTCACGTCAATTTTAATCGGGTAACTCGATCAAATGTAGAATACATTATTTTGTAGGAAACTAAACACGTAATATACGTAGTAGTATACATGTAGAAAATCATGTAATATACGTGAGGTATTATACTAACCCATCCCTGGTAACAACCCGCGTCGAAGTTTCATTGTGACGTTCGCGCATGCTAGTAAGGCTAGTTGGTTTGCTGGATTGATATTGATTCAGGTTCATATTTTTTTCCAAATTACGCAATTTTATAAATTTGTAACTTGTAAATAAATACTAACAAATGTCCCACAAAAAATGTCTTTTATTAATACCTCATCCATTCACAGACTCTCATTCACTCATAATGTACAACAATTCAAATGAACATTAATTTGAGATCAGTTCACTCATTAGCGCAATTGAAAATATATATAAAGACCTTCTGGATATGTCACTTTCGAATTCACATTTAAATCTCGATTTCCACTAATTTTCTACTCTAACGAGATAATTATTAGAATTTTCACGAAATTAGTATTTCACTGCTTTGTAATACACAATGTAGAATTTCAGTTAATCGATGTAAATAAATACAGCAATCAGTTTCGATCGTAGAAAATTCATGTTTTTTAGACGAATCTATGGAATATACAATAAGGCTATTTTCTAAACCAGTTCGTCCGCACACAGAAAAAGTATTATTTCTGGTGCAGAGTTTTGATACTAATTCCAGATCAAAATCATCTTTGCAAATCAAAATGATTGAATGACAAAAAAAAATCATCCTGGAGTAATTTCAATAATTGAACAAATTCTTAAAATAGACCCGAAATTCCATATACAGAAGACTTCCGTTTAGCTGAACCGCTACGCGACGTAAACATTCGTTTAGCTGAACTCGGAAGAAATTCCTACTACTGTCCCCCTCCGCATGGGTGTTTCTAGAGGTGACTTCTAATTGGTTGCTACCGTCAGTTGCTTTCTTCTGGGGGTAGAGGGGGCCGCTCTAGTTCAGCTAAACGAGCGTGGAAGCGTTCAGGTAAATGAAAGTTCAGCTAAACGAGAGTTCAGCTGAACGGAATTCTTCTCTAATGATAATATCTCTTTTTAATGAGAACTATTGAAGTTCGTTATAGATTGAAATTCGTAGATTTACCACTTCAGCATAATTTATTCTCTTATTGCAAATACTTGTCCAGTATGAAAATCTTGTATTTGCGACAAAAAAGAATCATTGTCGCGTGAAAAAAGATCTAGTTGCAGAATATGTATAATTTGAATGAAGTTTCCAAATGATAATACAAATTTTACGACAGCTTTTTTCGAACTTCACGCTATTCTAAACAAGCAGCGCCAATTAAGCCTAATGGAAATAAGATCATCCCTAAATTTAAATGATACATGAAAAACATTTTGTACTTTTCTTCATTTTTTGTGTGCTGCTCTAACTGATGTTCAGATGCAATGTATTTATAAGAATCCGGATAATTAATCGCAAATTGATGTTTACTAATCAGACGAAGTAAAAAAAAGTTTTTAAACTATCAAGTTGCAATTGTGTCTTTCCTCTTTCAATATACAAAACTCGTCTTTTCATCCATCAAATTTTTATTCCGAAAGTAGCTTTAGAAGTTGAGAAACTTTAGTACATATATATTTTTGTTTTAGAAAGTGTATATATTTTGTGTTTCAAACAGGCATCTTTTATGAAAATAAAGGACCAAAATTTCGAATCTAGCTTTTTATTATTCCTACTTTTAATTAAAGCAAGATTATATTCTCAATATATAAATAATTACCTTTCAATGTTTTTTTTTCGCAGAAAAACGATTGTTATTACTATGGAATTTTTTCGTTTAATGAACACATAAGCATCACCCATTTCTATCCGTTTCTAAAGCTTCTACTATCAACAATGAGATTCTAAATTCTATATATCAATGTCCTAGAAGGTATACACTTTTAATGATCATTCATATCAGTAGCCTTGGGGAGTTTCCATTGATTTCAATTTTTTATCATACAAAAAAAAATAAATAAGAAGGTAAATTTTACTATAAAAAAATATCTCTTAATTTCATACGTTACGTTGAATTATTACATCTTTAAATAATCACTTTTCCGAAAATGTCATAGAATTTCAGTAATTTTATATAGTTCCATATTTAAAATCAATGGGGACTTAACAGCAATATTATTATCAGTCCAATGATAAAAAACTTGAATAATTCTTTTTCTACTTACTAAAAGTATTGAGCATAAAAGTCAAATGACTAATTAACGCAGCTTTAGATGAAAAACTAGCAGAGATTGCCTAATTAATATTATGTTTTCAACTCTTGGGTAGCAGCGTCAACAAAAAAATCATTGGAATTTGAGTAAAGAGAATCTATACGACGAGTGCAAACTATCTTAAAATTTCAAAATAGTCTTGTACACAGAAATAATCGATTTAGGAATTAAACGCAAAATCAAAAATAAACCAGCGTTATAAAGAACGCAACTATTCAAGAGTAAAATTTCATGTTAATCGGAGTCAAATAGAAATTGAAAATTTGATCTTTTGCAGACACGAAACTCGATAGCAGAGGTGTCCAACGCGTGAGCAACTGTGTAAATAACTGTCACTCGTCAATCCCCTATCGTACCGCCTTGGATGCGTTCATGCGGTGATCGCGATGTGGAAAGGGGAGAAGGGGAAGAAAGGAGAAGCGCGCTAAGCTTGCGTTGGACACCCTTGCTCTATAGTGAAATATATGGGCGTACATATACAACTTGCTGGCTAGACTTTCCTTTCACATTCAGTGCACAATTAACGTTTCTGCTATTTGCTTCAATCTTGACGATCATATTATATACAGATTAATTAGTCAAGAAATTACTCAGCCAACTAGAGGATTAACAGATATAAAACAGAATTGAAGAACACGCGGGAAAATACAATCTCAAGTCCATTATTTGATCTTAGCATGTAGTATTTTACTCAGAATTTTCTGGATTAAAAAAATTATGTAAAATAAACACAAGGTGTTTTTTCACTCTTTGGTCATTTTCAAGGCTTGAGGTCATCTCAGGGTACCACCACCTACCATAAATTCTGGATTTAACCATTTTTAAATATTATATTCGAAATGTACGGGTTTTACTGGAAATATTAGAAGTTTAGCTCATGTGTTGTTAATAATGGAAATCGAATTTATACCAAGAGAATGGAATCCAAACAAAAAAAAAAAATTTTCGACAATTATTTTAATTTTCAACTCGAAAATACTGATTCTCAAAAAAGGCAACTTTTAACCAACTTGTTGATCCAGAAAATAAACATATTCTTAACAAAATGACGAATTTTGTACAAAACAGTTGAAATCTCAACCCAAAAAGATGGATTTCCAACAAAAAAGCTCATTTGTAACCAAACTTTTAACAAAAATTATTCTTTTTAGCAAATTTGTTCACTTACAAACTGAAAGAAAATAAAATTCATTCCAAAAGAGTGGGATTTTCAAGTCAAAAAGACAAAATTTAAAAAAATAATTGAATTTTCAACCTGAAATTATTAATTTTCCACAAATTGTTGAACTTTCAACAAAACATATCCTTTTTGCCCAAAGAGACGGATTTCCCACCGAACAGTCAAACTTTGAACCCGTTAATATGGATTCCCCCATAAACAATCAAATTCTTAATAAAAAAACTCTTATGAACAAAAAGGTAAAATCTGCAATCCTAAAATATGAATATTCTACAAACAAATTTATTCCCAACCATTTTGTTGGATTTCCATTAAAATACTCGAATTTTGAACCCAAAAGACGAATTTTTCATAAAATGAGAAAGTTTTCAACAGAGAAAAAAAAACGCTTTGTCAATTGAAAATCAAATTCATCACTTAATTATTAATTCCGATCAACTTTTTAGAAGTAAATGAATAAAGCTCTTTATAGTTAAAAATATGTCGACAGATGCTTGTGCTAGACAGTTTAACATTATTTTTAAGATTTGAGGAAAATATTAATGAATACGAACAAAACAAATATATTTCAATGTTCAAAATCAAATTTCTACTGAATTTTTAACCATGAAAGATTTCTCAGTGAGGAATGAAACAAATTTTAACCAAATTGGCGAATTTTCAAGCGGCAAAGATAAATGTTTATTCATCAACCAAAGTGATTCCTAACAAAAACCATCGATTTTCCTACAAATAATACGAATTTCAATCAAAAAAGATCAATTCATCCACTAAACAGTTGCAATTCTGAATAAAAACTATAAAATTTCTTTCAAAAGAGATGAGAGTCAATACAAATGTTAAGCAAAAGAGATGAATTTTCAACCAGGACAAATCTTTGATCGAGAAGAACACGAATTTTGAGCACATTCTCGACTTTGTACTAAAATTAACGAATTTCCTACTAAACCGTTGAATTTATGAGAAAAGAGATTCTTCTCGACAAAATAGATCAGTTTTCAACAAAATAGTCAAAATCACAACAAAAGAGTTGAATTTTCAGCCCAAAAAGAGTATTCAGTCCAGGAGAAAAAGAAAGCTCTACTAAATCGTTGAAAAGTTCAAAGCCAAAAATACGACTTATTTACAAAACAATTGAATTTTCAACTAAAAAGGATATGTTTTTTCAAAAACCTGACGAATGTTCGACTTAAAAGAAGAAATTTATCATACCAAAAGAAAAAGGATTCTTTACATAAAAAATTAAAATTTTCAACATCCAAGTATAAGAAATCAGTAAGAAATCAGTTAACTCCTCAACTAAAAAATACCATTTTTGGTCAGAAAAGGTTCTCTTTAACCAAATAGTAGAATTTTCAACCAAAAAATATTTTTGGTTCAAGAATTGAACCAATTTTACCCACATTGTTGAATTTTTAATAAAAATGATAAATCCCTATAGTTAGATCTTCGAAGAGAAATAATGAATTTTCAGGTAAAATGATAAATTTATAAACATGAAACCTAAATCTTGAAGGGAAAGATGATATTCTACCATAAAATCGATTTTTCAAAAAAATATGTAAACTTTCAATAAAATGATTAAATTTTTCAATTCTAAAAGACAAATTTTCATTCAAATTGTTGAAATTCGAACTTTTTCAGTAGAAAACGTTGATTTTTAACCAAAATAATGGATTTTCAGGTAAAATGACAAATTTATAAAGAAGGAACTTGAATCTCGGAGGGAAAGATAATATTCTACCATAAAATCGCTTTTTCAAAAAAGTACGTGAACTTTCAATAAAATGATCGAATTTCTAATTTTTAGAGACAAATTATCACCCAAATTGATGAATTTTGAACTTTCTCAGCAGAAAAAGTTGATTTTTAACTAAAATAATGAATTTTCAGGTAAAATGATGAATTTATAAACAAGAATTTGAAAAAAGAAAAGAAACCCTAATTTCGAAGAGGAAGATAATATTCGACCATAAAATCGATTTCCAAAAAAATATGTGAACTGCAATAAAATGTTTAATTTCCAATTCTAAAAGACAAATTTCCATCTTAATTGTTGATAAATTTAAATTTCGAAGAGAAAGATAATATTCTAACATAAAATCGATTTCTCAAAAAAGTATGTGAACTTTCAAAAAATGATTGAATTTTTATTTTAAGACACATTTCCATCCAAAATGTTGAATTTTGAACTTTTTCAGTTGAAAACTTATAATCAGTTATAAACAATATTCATATTTATTGAATAAGGAACAAGATACTGTATTTCCGAAATCAGATAGTTAAAAAAAGCAATTTAAATAATATTTTGCGTTGTTGAGCTGTAAACTTAAACTTTCTAGTTCTTTACGGCATTTTTCATGAACAAACTCAAGTTTTTTTCTCAAACTATCAGTGCTATAAAAAAAATAGTTGCAGGCAATTTTGTAGGTTTTCTCTAGGGCCTATCATCGGATCTTGCAATGTTTGGCTGCAAATTCGAATTCAAGATTATTTTATGCCATTTTCCAATGGAAAGGATGGGATGAGCCTTCAAGTAGTAGGTGGTACCCTGACATGACCTTAAGCCATTCTCAATTTTGGATGCGTTACTTTTCAAAAGTTGCCGATGCTCTTGAATTTCTAAAATAAAATTATTCCCGTTACTAGTCTTACATTAAAATAATTCATGTTTCATTCTAATTTAGAAATTGTTCAATTTTAAATTTTAATTTGTTCTATTTCGGCAGGAATTTAATGTAAAAGCCTATACGATTCTCAAAGCAAATTTTTCTACAAAAGAGAAAAGAACTCCGCGGGAACCTTGATTTACTCTTACAATATTTAATTTCCGAAAAGTGTTGATTGAAAATCATTAAAATTATTCAATTGATTATTATGTTTCTAATTAAAGGTCAATTTCTAAGCATATTAATTTTGCAATAGCCAAAAGATTGCCAAATCGAATACAAGACTTATGGAACGAATTCATTAAATACAGAAGAATTCCGTTTAGCTGAACCGCGACGCTACGTAAACATTCGTTTAGCTGAACTCAGGAGAAATTTCCACCACTGTCCCCCTCCGCATGGGTGTTTCTAGAGGTGACTTCTAATTGGTTGCTACCGTCAGTGGCTTTCTTCTCGGGGTAGACGGGGCCGCTCGATTTCAGCTGAACGAGCGTGAAAGCGTTCCGGTAAATGGAAGTTCAGCAAAACGAGATTTCAGCTAAACGGAAGTCTTCTGTATTTGCAAATGGAAATTGGCTACTTTATGACTCATGTAAAAATTAGAGGTCACTTTCAAATACATTTCCCGGGTATTATCAAGTTCAATAGCCACCCTGAAATGCACTAAAACTAAAATTTGTACTATGTCTCGAAACATTTAAACCTAGTTGTCGTCTTTTCCCACGTGGTCTTTAATTATAATAACAAAGAGCTACCCGCCTCAAACTGAAACTTACGGGTCTTCGCTATCACTATCTGGTTGCTCAGGTGGTTCCTCAATCTTGGGATTAGGCTCCACGTTCCTCTCACTATTTCTATCTGCATTTTGCGTGACCCAGGAAGGCAGCCACTTATTGACAAACCACCAATGAAGTGAGAGTCTCCCTGCATGCTGGTATTCAGCTCTTTCGCAGCGTTCCAAAAATTGACAAACCCCTGAGTTCAGATTTCCCTGATTCCTGATACAAGAATCATCACATGTATGATGTCGATTGACAGCATTATTCACGGGATAAACAGAAGCAGCAGACGTCGAGGGCACATTTTGACTGGCAGTGGATCTTCCAGTAGATGAACTGGGTTCGATCGAACCAGAATTGACCGCTACGGGGTTTGAACTAGAAGTAGGAACAGGAGCAGAAGTAGGAACAGAAGCAGAAGTAGAAGTAGAAGCGCTGTCAGCATTCACAGAAACTCCTCCAGAAGCCAAACTGTTTAATCCTGACATGCAAGATCTGTCGGCCTTGCCTATATAAATCGTAGGATTTCCATAAATCGGATTATTCACTGATTGATCAAATCTGCCAATGTAAATCGCAGAGTTTGATGAAAGACATCGGGAACAATTTCCAGGATCTCTGCACTCACACTCCCTGCGAAGAGACTCTGTGAGGCGATTCGAGTTAATGGGGAATCTAGAGTAAGGAAACTCGCCTCTACAGAATGTACATTTACAGCTCCTGGCAACCTGATAAATGTAGTTTCTGGAATTTCCCAAGGGAACGGAGTTTCCTGGATCCGGGTAGCGCAACCTATCGTGCATATTAAAACACTGATGGCAGAGATGCCTGCAGACTGGACATGAGCAGTTGCGACCTACTTGGTAGATGTATCTTCTGTACGAAGCGTAAGCTATATTTTCAGTCGAAAAGCAGTTCCGACCAAGTCTTCCTAGCTGATACGGACAGAATTGGCTTCGGATATTTCGAGACGATTCAAGATAAAAGTTTCTCGGCTGATCGTAGTGACTGAAGTTCCTAGCTTCGATTTCGTTGAGGACATTTGGTCCAGGCAGATTGTTGGCAATAGGGAGATTATTTCGACTATGAGGTCCTGCACGATACACTGTTCTATCATTAATCCTCTCGTAAGTGTGATTATCCGAGGAATTCTGAAGACTAGGGATATTTTCATTTCTCACGACTTCTACGTCGTCATTTTCGTCGTCGTTATCTAGTCTTTCGTAAATATTCTCCTCGGGTTCCTGCTGTTGTCTATATCTTTGGTAATTTCGAATGAGGTCGACTGGATTTTGGTAATTTGGATTGAGGTTCGGGTGATTTTGATTACCATTCTGACGATTTTGGAAGCTTTGATTTCCGCGACCTATGTTCTGATAAGCTTCGTCTCTTTCTTGGTTCAAAGCGATGCGATTTTGATTCATAACAACTACTGCTAGTTCCCCGTTTTCGTACCTGTGACAGAGGCACCTGGGACCCTCACAATCATGACTCACTGCTCGAACATTCTGGTCCTGGACGCTTACACCGCTGGGCCCGGCTTCCCTTTGTGGTTCCGATGCATCGACATCTTGGTCGATATTTTGATCACATAAATGCCCAGCGGTCTGCAGACCTCACATCGTCGACGCGGAGGCTGCTGGCTTGTCGATTATGGCAACTCCAGCGTAACTCCGTCCGATGCTCATGCAAGTTGGCAGAGTTGTCCACGTATCTGTTCGAGGTGAATAAACTTCGACGGAAGCTAAATTTGATGATCCGTCGTCTCCTCCGACTACGTAGAGCATTCCGTTGAGTGCCACGACACCTTGAAGTGAAACATTTCAGGTAATTAATGGCTAACGTTATAGGTAATAGTCCAAGAGCTAGCTACATAAAACAGCATCGATAAGGTACACGAGGTTTGAGCTTGCAATCCGGGGGCCTGAAGTTAGTACATCACGAAACGCCATTTCTGGCATTCAGCACAGGTCGGATATGGGAATGCCAGCCGGTCTTCCCGGACGATAGAATGTGTTGAAAAACCTGATATGGTACACAAGTGAAACCTCTTGAAATGAGGGGCCTGAATTTCGAATGAGAGCGATGTAATATCGCCAGAAGGTTTCCAGGTCGGAAAACCCTAGCCAGAAGAGATCGAAAGTGCCGGAAAATTATTCTGAAAAACCTCATCTGGTACACGCGCGAAACTTTTTTTACTAGATTTCCGGATCTCGACTAAGAGTCGTGGGATAACGCCAGAAGTTTTTCAGGTCGGAAAACCTCCGAAAAAATTAAAGAAAATCGACATTTATGTGAAATGAAAAGTGTTCGCGTTCGGCTCGATCCAAGATTATTTTTTATTGCTCCATTCAAAATATCGGCTTGCGTTACACAAAAAAAAAATCATTAGGATACGATGAAAACTCGCTGAAATACAATCATTTTTCATCGCGTGCGCGATTTTATACCGCTTACTAATTTTCTGCCGATTCGAGCCGCCGATCACTGGGGATATATAAATAATTTCGTTCGAAACCACCTGCGGATCGCAGATCTTACCAAAATCAAACAAAATTAAACCAGAAATGTTTTTAAGGGGAGGTTCTGGTCTTTTTAGACAGAAATGAAACAAAGTTTGATGATTCATCACGAGATAAAGGAATGACCTATAAACTTCCGGTTTTGATCATTTTATTGAGTCTTGTTTATAGAAGGCAGAACAATTTTTTCTTTCACAAAATTCGATATGACGGCCCCAAAATGGCAGCTCTCGTGAACCTCTCCCGGCGAGACATCGTTCGCTCGTGTCAAGTCTACAGCCTCTTGTAGTGAACTGGCATCAAAATAAATCACTGTTTCGTAAAATTTATAAAATTCCCCATGACTTCAACCTATTTTCAATGAATTTTTATGGAAAATTATCCAATTTATGGCCATTT